>PVJC01000265.1:0-140797 GCA_004026665.1 Murina feae | reverse complement strand
GTCTGCATCATTTGCACATTTTCTGATTGTACTATTTGATATTTTTTTACTCTTAAGTTTTTGCAGTTCTTATTATATTCTATATACTAGCTTTTTGTTAGATATGCAGTTTGCAAACTTTTTCTCTAAGGCTACAATTATGTTTTTCATCTCTTACAGGAATATTTTAAAACGCAAAAACATTTATTCCATATCTCTACCTTTCTGGAATGAAAGTCTCTGTTTCCTTTGTCTTGAATATAAGAACCCTTCCTCTGTAAATCTTCCAACCCCTTCACTTCCCTTGGTGGTGATACTACTTTGTCTGTAGGTTCCCAAGCACTTTTATTTTAATTTACTTTTCTCTCGTGACTGTCTCCATAAACTAGGCACGCCGAACTGTGAAATTCCTTAGGGTACCTGCTATGTCTTTTTCTTTCCTATGTTCCCCTATTTTTAGCACAATAATTTAACATAACAACCAATGTTTATTAAATCAATTAAAAGGTGAATGTATGGTATAGTGTGTGTGTGTGTGTGTGTGTGTATGTATATATATATAATCTTGTCACCTGAGGATATTTTCCCATTGATTTTAGAGAGAACAGAAAAGAAAGGGAAAGACAAAAAAAATATCAGTGTGATAGATACACATTGATTGGTTGCCTCCTGCACACACCCTGACAAAGACCCAGGCCTGGGAGGAGCCTGCAATTGAGGTACATGCCCTTGACTGGAATTGAACCCAGGACCCTTTGGTCCACAGGCTGATACTCTATCCACTGAGCCAAACCAACTAGGGTCTAAATTTTTTTAAGATACAGAAAATTTCTTCCAGAGAGCCTCCTATGAAATCTCCAAACTGAGAAAGTTCCGTACAGTATACTCTCACACTATCTCTTACATCCCTCTAACATTTCATCACGGAGTCGTTACTGTATTTTCTTCCCTCACTACACAGCAAAAACCACATATTCGACTTTCTCTGTTGAGTTTCTGGGGCAGATTCCTGGTTATAGATTATAAGTTAATGAATTCACAGACCACATTGGCATTGGCTCATGACTCACAGAACTTCGTACTAACCTCAAGTACATAGTAAATGTGCAAAAGAATTTGTATAAATGAGTGAAATATTTAAAAAATGAATGAAGAGATAATAGAAACTCAAATTATGAGTGACTCTGTGTGTCTGTTGACTATGTTATGTGAAAAAAGCAACCAATTTGGTTTCTCAAAAATGTCAAATTTGCCCTAACTGGTTTGGCCTAGTGGATAGAGCATCAGCCTGTGGACTGAAAGGTCCCAGGTTCGAATCTGGTCAAGGGCATGTACCTTGGTTGCAGGCACATCCCTAGTGGGGGGTATGCAGGAGGCAGCTGATCGATGTTTCTCTCTCATCGATGTTTCTAACTCTCAATCCCTCTCCCTTCCTGTCTGTAAAAAAAATCAATAAAATATATATTTAAAAAATGTCAAATTTGTCTCTTTTGATCTCAAAATTTATGAATTACATGTTTCTAATTATATTAACACTAGAGGCCCGGTGCACAAAAATTTGTGCACTCGGTGGGTGGGGGTCCCTCAGCCCGTCCTGTGCCCTCTTGCAGTCTGGGACACCTGGCGGGGGGGGAGGGGGGAATGTCCACCTGCTGGCATGCCTGGCCAGCCCGGGTGAGGGGCTGAGGGCCATTTTCAGGCTTCCCACAGACCCTTCAGGGTTCGTGCACTGGGGGATGGGAGGGCTGGTGAGTGCAGGCCTGGACGTTTCCCACCACCTGGTGGGCCCCCACTGCTGAGGGGACACACCTGGTGCAGAGTTGCGTGGCAAGCCAGGGGCAGACACTGGTGCAGGATCCCTTGGTGGGGCCCTGCTGCTGAGCAAACACACCTGGGGTGGAACCGGGCAGTGGACTGGCTTCGGATTCTCCGCACTGTGCAGTAGATGCTCCCGCATGCTCTGTGGAGGCCCCTGGGGGGCGGATGAAGGTAGTGGACCTTGGACTGGTGCTCCCGCATGCCCCTGAGGAGGACCCCGGGGCAGAGTCAGGCAGTAGACCCAGGACGGCTGCTCCTGCACCCCCCGAAGAGGCCCCCCATGCTCCCGCATGCCCTGGGGAGGCCCTCAGGGGGCGGAACCAGGCCGTGGACCCGGGATGGCGCTCCTGGATGCCCCCAGGAGGCTCCAGGCCGGACCCCCCCCCCACTGAGCTGACACACCTGGCACAGCTATGCTGGCCACGGAGGCTCCCAGTGCAGAGCCGCCTTGCCAGCCTCCATCTTGGCTGGGTTAATTTGCATACAGCCGCTCTGATTGGCGGGTGGGCGTGGCTGTGAGCAGAGGCTCAGCCAGCCTAGGCAGGCAGTTGCAACAGAAGCCTCTGGTTTGCTCTAGCTCTGTAGCTGCTGGCCTCCATCTTGGCTGGGTTAATTTGCATACAGCTGCTCTGATTGGCTGGTGGGCATGGCCGTGAGCAGAGGCTCAGCCAGCCTAGGCAGGCAGTTGCAAAAGAAGCCTCTGGTTTGCTCTAGCTCCATGGCTGCCGGCCTCCATCGTGGCTGGGCTAATTCGCATACAGCTACTCTGGTTGGCTGGGAGGCATGGCTTGGCTGGTGGGCGTGGCTTAGCTGTCTTGGGTAACGGTCAATTTGCATATTACTCTTTTATTATATTAGATAAATTTTGCTACATGAACTGCTTTTCCGTGAACCATTTCAGAAACTGAATGATAAACTTGTTTGTGAGTTACCTACATAAGTTTCCTTCCAAATGCTTTAAAGAACTTTATTGTGTGTCTGTAATAGTTTATGAGATAGAAAGAAATGGAAAGGGAAATAGCTTTCTCACGTAATAAGTGTTAGTAAACTGCACCTGAGGGCTCTCTCAGAGGGCTTTCTGGATATATGGCTTTACTTACTAGTCTCATAAATGTCCAAATCTATTGTTGTTCCCTTAGTAACTCAATACACTTCATAAATGATTTCTTAGTACTTTATTTCCTGGTCTGAAATTCATATCTAAAGCACCAAAACCCACACCAGTAAAAAAAATCTTCTGTTATTTTGAGTATTGTAAGTTTCCCATATGAACACTCATCTTGCATAGTTAATTTATTTAACCTCTTATTTGTAAGCATTGCTGAGAGTGAGGCAAACAAAGAGAGTTGTAAGGCAAAAATATTTCTCCTTTACACACAATTCCAAGGAGAGACAGTGACTGACAAAATGTTACTGAAGGAGTGGAAAAAGGTTCCTCTGAAACCACAATGTCACAAGAACAGAGACAGATTCTGTTCCCCTAACAGAATCCACTGACAGTCATTCCATTCTATGAAATTGAGGTGAGGCTTTGGTGTTTGACATCTGCTCTGGAGGTTATATTTTAGATGTTCAATCATGAACTCATAAAATGGATGAGATATGAATGTTCTGATATTGCTATAATCTTTACAGAGTAGATATCCTAAGGGGTTCCATAGAGTTGGAACATATGAGTCACCTGTGATAAAAGAGTGATGGCATGCCCCCAAAGACTCATTTATACAGATGAGTCTTTAAATGAGACCCATTTATACAATGACACTCTATACCTAGGAAAAAGGGGGGGAGGGAAGAGGAATCATTCTGAATTCATATTTTATAATGGTTTATTTGTAAAAGAATTAATTAAGTTAGCCAGCATTTAATATCAAATACTATGGAAATAGCTAATATTATGGAATCAAGAAAAAAATTCCAATAGTAACAACCTATTCTCAGACAAAATTTTTATGGTGCTTATTTTTTTAAATTACAATTTACATTCGGTATTATTTTTATTAGTTTCAGCTATATAGAATAGTGGTTAGATAATCATATTCCTTTTTTAAAAATATATTTTATTGATTTTTTTTACAGACAGAATGGGAGAGGGATAGAGTTGGAAACATCAATGAGAGAGAAACACCAATCAGCTGCCTCCTGCACATCCCTCACCGGGGCTGTGCCTGCAACCAAGGCACATGTCTTTACCGGAATTGAACCAGGGACCCTTCAGTCCGCAGGCCGACACTTTATCCACTGAGCCAAACCATTTCTGGTTAATCATATTCTTTATAAAGTGTTCCCTCCCACATTCCCACTCATACATACTTATTACAATACTAGGGGCCTGGTGCACAAAAATTTGTGCACTCGGGGGGTACCTCAGCCCGGCCTGTGCCTTCTCACAGTCTGGGGTTCCCTTGGGGAATGTCCACCTGCTGGCATGCCTGGACAGCCTGGGTGAGGGGATGATGGCTGTTTGCAGGCTGGCCAAGCCCCCCAGTGGAGACCCTCACCCCATGGGGGTGTGGCCAGCCTGGGTAAGGGACTGAGGGCCATTTTCAGGCTGCCCACAGCTGCCATTGACCCAATGTCCCAGTGAGGCTGGCTGGAATCAGGTTTCTGGGGTTTATTTATCTTCTATAATTAAAACTTTGTTGCCTTCAGTTGAGGCCTAGGCAGGCAACAAAGCCTCCTATTTGCTTCAGCTCCATGGCTTCTATAATTGAAACATTGTTGCCTTGAGCAGAGGCCCAGCCAGCCTAGATAGGCAGTTTGAACTCCATTGCTGGTGCAAAGGAAGCCTCCTATTTGCTCTAGTTCCGTGGCTGCCAGCCGCCATCTTGGCTGGGTTAATTTGCATACAGCCACTCTGATTGGCTAGTGGGCATGGCTTGGCTGGTGGGTGTGGCTTAGGTGTCTTGGAGTGATGGTTAATTTCCATATTACTCTTTTATTAGATTAGATTATTGACTACTAGAGGCCCAGTGCATGAAATTTCTGCACAGAGTGGGAGTAGGGAGTGGAGGTGATGTCCCTCAGCCCAACCTGCACCCTTTCAAATCTGGGACCCCTTGAGGGATGTCCAACTGCCCGTTTAGGCCCGATTCCACTGGAATCGGGCCTAAACGGGCAGTTGGATAACCCTTTCACAATCCAGGACTGCTGGTTCCTGACCTCTCACCTGCAGATTGCCCCTAATCACTCCCCTGCCAGCCTGATCAATGCCTAACTGCTCCTGTGCCAGCCTGATTGCCCCTGACTGCCCTCCCCCTGTCAGGATAGTCTTCCCCAACTGCCCTCCCCTGCAGGCCGGGGTCCCTCTGAACTGCCCTCCCTTGTTGGCCATCTTGTGGTGGCCATCTTTGACCCCATGGGGGAAGCCATCTTGTGATGGTCAATTTGCATATTACTCTTTTATTAGATAGGATATTTTCTATGCTGTAATTTACATCCCTGTGACTATTTTGTAACTACCAATGTGTACTTTTTAATTCCTTCACCTTTTTCATCCAGTCCCCCAAAGCCCTCCACTCTGGTAGCCATCACTCTGTTCTCTGTATCTATGATTGTGTTTCAATTTTATTCGCTCATTTATTTTATTCTTTATATTCCACACATAACAGTGAAATCATATGGTGTTTATCTTTCTCTAACTAACTTTATTTCACTTAGCATAATGCCCTTAAGGTCCATCCATGCTATCACAAATGATAACGTTCCATTCTTTTTAATGGCAAGGTAATACTTTATTGTATATACTAGAGACCCAGCACATAAAACTCATGCACTCTGGTGGGGAGGGATCCCCTCAGCCTGCCCTGTGCCCTCTCGCAGTCCAGGAGCCCTCAGGGAGCAGGCCTATGCTGACAGTCATATCCTTAGCACTAACGCAGAGGCAGGAGAGGCTCTCTCCACCATCGCTGCACTCGAAAGCTGTGAACCTGGATTCTGGCTGAGCGACCCTCTCCTTGTTTGAGCGCAGTGATCACCAGGGGGCAGCTCCTGCATTGAGCGTCTGCCCCCTGTTGGTCAGACACATCATAGCAATCAGTTGTTACTTATTAGCCTTTTATTATATAGGAAGGATATACCACTGCTTTTTTATTTGCTCATCTATTGATGGGCACTTGGACTGCTTCCATATCTTGGTTATTGTCAATAAGGCTGCAATGAATATGGAAGAGTATAAATTCTTTCAAATGAGTGCTTTAGGTTTCCTTGGATGTATACCCATAATTGCAATCACTGGTTGCTGTTTCTCTCTTTTTACTAAGTGAATCGTAACTATATCTACTTGAAAGTATTAACTGTGACCAAAAGACCTTAAAATATAACACATTCCTACTACTATTCAGGTTATATCATGACCTTATCTATCAATAACTGCTCATAGGTGTCTAGATGTGGTGGTCTATTGACATCTATTTTAAAAGAAGACAGTGCAAATGGAGGGAGGGGTGTTAACTCTGACATGTATAAATTATTTGCAAAATTACCCATAAATTATTTGCAAAATCTGAAGTATTTTCCTTAGTTTTCTATCAAAACCCACTCTGATTTTTTGTGTGTTAAGACAAAGTAATAATTGGCAATAAATGTTCTTGTCCCTACAGATAAAAGCAATGATTTTTGCTCTTTTTAAACCTTTCTTTAAACTATTGATGCAATGCATGCTTATTGACTAAGTTTAGGAAGGATAGAAAGCAACGGAATGTTGAAAAGAAACCTCACTTTATAATCATACTATACAAGGTAATAATATTTGGTATATCACCTTTAAGTGTATTTCACATGCATATATTTTCACAGGCTCAAATTGTACATACAACATTTTGTCATGTCCAATTTATATTTTTAGCATTTCTCTTCTTATAAAAAGCTTTTTATAAACATCTCTTTATGTGCATATTTTTTCTAATTCATAACTATATTAGTATTTTAATAATATTTTGACTAATACTGTTAAATATGAATTGTATGAACTAAAATAATCAGTGTGTGACATTTTAGACCACACTATTAATACAAAAATATATCAAACAATATAAAATATATAGCTTATCTATTAGTTGTATTTATTGATATAATACAGCAAAGGTAAAAAGAGTTGTAATTTGGGGTTTCCTGACTTAGAGGACTTTTTCTTTTCTTCAACAGTTCTAAACTCTATTGTAATGCAGCAGATACGATTATTTGCTTTTCACTTGAATGAGTTTTTATTAAAAAGGCTGAAAAGTCAAGAACTCCCTGAAAAGTGACACAGCCATTTTATATGTGAAATGACTCCCACTCTAGGGCAGTACTATATTCTGCACATTTTATCAGAGCATTGTTAGACATTTTTACAATCCACTTGAGTCATCCACATGCCTCACTCATATCTCTGAGCTTGAAATTGCATATCCATACACCACAAGTCATTTTCAACGATTTCTACTTAAAACCTATGCATGCATAAAATCCAGTTTCTCTTGGGAATTTTGTTTTCTTGTTTTTTGGGGTTTTTTTTTTTCTGTGTGTGTTTGTGTGTTTGTTTGTTTGTTTTTATCACAGACAAGGCCAACTCATCCACCTATTTCATGCTGGGGTTCTCTGAAATTGAAGGAAAAAGGAACTGAGAATCTGCCCTCATTGTCACACATGCCAAATTCTCTCACTTGTGTTATTTCATTTGCTTTTGTGTCTGTCAGCGGAAGGGAGGGGTCTCTTTTCCTAGTTTACCATGAGGTATGCTAGAGGCAGCCCTGTTCATATGAAGGTCACAATATGCAATCTGACTGTCTAAATTCAAAGTAAAACAAATTAAAAAGGAGGAAGTAAAAAAAATAGGATGCTTAAGTGACAAGGACAAAAGGTAGCAAGTGCAAGAGGAGATGTGGGTAGGTTGAAGAGAAGTAAGAAGTAAGTCAGGAGGAATTTCTGCAATCGCAGGGTAAGTTAATCAAGGCGGGTTTATTCAAAGCTCCTCTGGGGTTTGGTGTTAGCAAGAGCAGATCTCAGACACTCTATAAGTTATTCCTATCATGACTCATAGATTAAATCAGAATTGAGGAAGGTCAGCAAAAGATAATGAAGGCATTTAAAAGGGTAACAAAGACAAAAGACATAAGTCAACTAACCATAGCGGAAACCTGAACGTATCAGTATGAAATAGAATTTGAGGCATGTCACAAAAATTTGATGTAGTACAAATGCACATAAGGGAATGACAATTTAATTGGGCTGCTCCCAACAAAATCTCGTATGACTGTACAAAAGTAGCAACATAATGACTATTTAGCCACAAACTACCATCTATTTGAGACAGAGTGATAACGGGAGGAAAGCATTTCACCCCAGTAGTGATGAACCAGCAAGTGATCTTGCAAGTAGTGGCAGTTTTCCCCTTCACAAATCCATTTGTTTTTCTGGTGTTAAAAATAATATTGTAAATAGAATTTTAAAAGGCGGTTTGGGGTGGTTTGAGTCTGTTATCACTTGCAGACTCAACTCTCCCACAACCGCACCATCCCTTTTCTCCATGGCGAAGCACAGGATGCTGGGGGAAGCTGGTATGTGTTACAGATCACAGAATGCAGAGACAGAAAAGCCCAGAGGTCAATCTTACGGTGCAGGGGATCCGCCTTGAAGTTGGAGGAGGCATTGATTCAAAGCAGTGCTCTCCCCGGTTTTATCTTTCCCACCTTCGCTTGTTGCTTAACCACTCTGCCTCTGTTTTAAAAGCAATACCATTGATAAAACATAAAAAAGCTTGTCTTTAAAGGTGTTATTGAAGTACAATATTCATAAGGAAAAGCATATATATTCAATTGCAGAACTCAACAAATACTTGCAAACTGAAAACATCCGTGTGACCAGCGTCCAGATCAAGATACCAGCCATTACCAGGACCTCAGAAGCACCCTTTCCAATCACTCCCCAGGTGAAGAAAAGCCGCTTTATTAACTTCTTAATGGATATTCATTTTTACTGCCATTAATTTTTTTATAAATGAAATCATACAGCATGTGCTATTTTATACTTGGCTTGTTTTACTCCAATTATTTTTGTAAAATTTTCACATATTGTGCATTTGTGAAGGTTCTGTAATGAATTATTTGGTGAAAATAGGGCAATGCTTTCTATTTAAAAAATAGAATTAAGCCCTAGTTGGTTTGTCAGCCTGTGGACCAAAGGGTCTCAGGGTCAATTCCAGTCAAGGGCACATGCCTGTGTTGTGGACTCGATCCCCAGGAGAGGATGTGCAGGAGGCAGGCAGCCAATCAATGATTCTTTCTCATCATTGTTTCTATCTATCCCTCTCCCTTCATCTCTGAAATCAATAAAAACATATTTTAAAAAACAGAATTACTATTTATTGCTATTGTTATAGGTATTAGGTTATAACAAATAAAAATTAATTTTTTGAAAGCTGTAGTCATAGTAATAGCTTATGAGGAATGCCACTCTATTAATGACAACCCTGCCAACAAATGAACTATAATTTCTATTCAGTGTGGTCTAAAAGCACAAGCCACCCTTGAAGAACAGATTTTGAGCATGATGCCTGTGCCTGCTCACAGAGGTAAAAGCTTTTGTATCCAAGAAAAGGCTCAGTCTACACCACAGAAACCCTGACATTTAAAGATATAGCACACATTGATCACAATTATCACTTGCCATTAATTTGCATTCCCTTTATGCATCTGTTCAAAAAATAATTAGGATTTTATGCTGCAGTAAATATGCTTGTTCATCCATTAGTGCAAAGCAAAAGATTAATTGCATTACAATAGGAATCAGGACTACTACACTGGGAGCCACAATGATAACAGTGACAACTGGGTTGCCCACGGTACTTTGCTCTGATAAGCTTCAAAAACAAGTGTAGATGGGAAAATAATTACATCACTGACGAGGTGGCACCAGCTCTGCTTTCCCTCTTCTTGCATTCGCTTACAGTCACCAAACAAAAAGCTTCTCATGCAACTTATAAAATGTTCTTCATTTTCTATCTCTAAATGTACTAGTTTAACATTAGTAATGAGCCTAATTGCTATCAGATCTTACTTTTACTTAACCTTCTATCATTTACCTCCACAAGCTAAAGAGAGAGTGGTTGGCTTGATCCAGTTTCTGACCAATATGTACTTAGAACTCAACAGATGAATCTGGCTTTATGAGCTTGTGTCCAGTGTAGTCACACAGAGGTTGAGTTTCATACTCTACTTTCACAATCTTGATTTTTTTTAACAAGAGGCCCTACATTTTAGTTTTTTTACTGGACTGTATAAATTGTGCACTCAGCCCTGCCAATATATGTAAAAACCAGTAATATCTATATAATAAAAGCCTACGCAACCATTATGGCAGAACGACCAGAACAACCGGTTGCTATGATGTGCCTGATCACCAGGGGGCAGATGCTCAACACAGGAGCTGCCCCCTTGTGGTCAGTGCACTCCCACAGGGGGAGCACTACTCAGCCAGAAGCCAGGCTCACAGCTAGCAAATGCAGCGGCAGTGGCGGAAGCCTCTCCTGCCTCCACAGCAGTGCTAAGAAGCAGCGAGCCAAGCAGTAAGGAGCAGCAAGCAGGCAGGCGGTAAGGAGTGTGGAGTCCCAGATTGTGAGAGGGATGTCCCCAGAGGGGTCCTGAACTATGAAAGGGCACAGGCCGGGCTGAGGGTTCCCCCTCCTAGTGCACAATTTTGTGCACTGGGCCTCTACTAATAATATAATCTCTGTGTGTGTACATACACATTCAGATACATATCAGTAAATAACCTCCACGAGCATACTCACTGATGAATCTCCCCAAAAAGGAAACAAAAACATCAAGCAAGCTTTCATTTTTTTTCTCTTCTTCTTTTTCCCCGGTCAACTAAAAAAGAAAGTGGTGCTATTGAGTGGATCAGAGCATATGTTTTCCGAGGAAACATCTGAGAAGGAAGACAAGTGCTATGCTGGTACTCCAACTGACTGTCTCATGACTATGGATATTTCTCTATGATTCAAAATATACAGATCATTGTTTTAGTGATAATGGAAGTTGATGTTTTTAACCTTGGGCAGGAACTTATATCATTCAAGAAAACATCTGTGTAATGATTTGGGTAATGATCTAGCCTACAAACCACAATTTCCACTCCCCTCCCTCAAAGACACACAAGAAAATAAAAAGAAATGGTTACAGAAAAGCTCAATCCAACCGTCATTCTTTGATGCCTAATCAAGGTGGCAACAAAAGGCAGAGAATTACTTCCAGCTCTGACATTCCCACAAAAAGAAGTGACTAACAAGATGGCTATGATTGGAACCAAAATGTTTGGATAATTGTCGTTGATGAATCATTTATCATGGAAACTCCTCTTTTTTAAAAAAAATATATATTTTATTGATTTTTTTACAGCGAGGAAGGGAGAAGGATGGAGAGTTAGAAATATCAGTGAAAGAGAAACATCAATCAGCTGCCTCTTGCACACTCCCTGCTGGGGACGTGCCCGCAACCAAGGTACATGCCCTTTACTGGAATTGAACCTGGGACCCTTCGGTTGGCAGGCGAACACTCTATCCACTGAGCCAAACGGGTCAGAGCATGGAAGCTCCTCTTAAGGGTGCAGTGACTTCCTTATAGTCCCCTAAATACCTGGTCCATGCAGGAATTGCTTGTTGACATAATACATATTACTCAGCTAGAAAGTTGCCAAACTTTATCCTTCTATGTAATTCTCGAATCATATTTTTTAAAGGTCTATGAATTTGTCAAAAGTTATTAATCATAATCTTTCTTCTTCAAGTTGGAGAATAAGAGAGGGACTTTTGCTATTGATAGGGGCTGAGGGCTTCAAAAATAGGTCAAGTACAGCAACAAACTAGACAGCCTGCTTAAGGGGAAGGGAGATGCAAATTAACTACTGTAGACTGGGGTGTGCTTTAGCCCTGGCAGCAGCAACTGAATAATTAGGGCCCAAAGGCCTTCATAAAGGTTATAAATCTTGTTACTATAGCTAACAAATCTGCTTGAGTAATTTTCCTTTCACTATTGCAATTATGGGGTTTTAACTCACTAGGTAGCAAGTTTTGTGATGTGTACATATTCAAGGTGTCCGGGGAAATGAATTTCCAGGGCTCCCCTCTGGAACACCTTAGAGCAATGATCTCCTCACTAAAGGGAAACTGATTTGTAAAAGAAGCAGATTTGTAAAAGAAGAAAAGTGGAAAGGAGCAGGCAAACCTTTCATTAACAGTGGATCTGCAAAACTGGGTTGTAATGCCATATAATACAATAACATGGTATAATGCGATATATTGGAATATGTTGTATTTTGATTTTATATAATATATATTTCATGTTTCAATTGTTATTACAGAGAAGCATTCATCTTAGAACTTTTCTAGAAAATCTGACATTATTTAGATCTACTTTTCCCGTAAGTAGTGCCCTCTGTGAGAGCTGAGAAGCTATGGTCCTTATATCTTTTCCTTTTCTTACATGACCTTGGCGCATTGACTCTTTGTCTCACTAGTCCCATTGTCTCTTCTTATCCTGACACCGTGTTTGGTATTAGAATGGATAGAATGGTCAATAGTGTGAAAGAAAAAATGGGCTTAATTTCTGGGGGTATCATTTCAGTACTGTGAATTGGATAATATGATTAATTTATTTGAACTACATTTTCCTTGCCTTAATTGAAAAAATTGCTACCTTCAGAGGTTTTTTAAGGACATCAAATATAAAAATATATGGAAAGTGATTTTTAAAATAATCTTATAGTTATCTATCATTATCTATCTATCTACCTACTTATCTATGTATCTATCTACACATCCCTCCCCGGCCCCAATCGTGCACCAGTGGGGTCCCTTGGCCTGGCCTGCACCCTCTCATATATGGGATCCCTCGGGGGAAGTTGGAAAGGTGGTTTTGGCCCAGGTGGTTGCAGGCCAGGCTGGGGGACCCCACTGGTGCATGGCAGGCCTTTAGTATTTTTCCAAATCTAGTATGATCTATTTATTCCCATGCTTAAAATATTTGCATGCTGGTGGGAATGCAGACTGATGCAGCCACTGTGGAAAACAGTATAGAGTTTGCTCAAAAAATTAAAAATGGAACTCTCATTTGACCTAGCCATCCCACTTCTAGAATATAGCCCAAGAAACCTGGAACAGTCATCAGAAAAATATATGCATCCCTATGTTCATAGCAGTGCAATTTACAATAGCTAAGACTTGGAAACAGTCTAAGTGCTCATCAGCAGATGAGTGGATAAAACACTATGGTACATTTACACAATGAAATACGATGCAGCAATAAAAAAGAAAACTCTTGCCATTTGCAACAGCATAGATGGCCCTGGAGAGTATCATGCTGAGTGAAATAAGCCAGTCAGAGAAAGATAAGTATCACACGATCTCACTCCTATGTGGAATCTAATGAGCCAAATAAATTGATAATCAAAAATTGACCCAGAGTCATAGAAGCATGTTGAACCCCATAGGGAAGAGATCAACCAATGAACGTGTCTGCATATATGCATAAGCCATATATGACACAGACAATGAGGTGGTAAGGCTCTGGGGGAAGGGGAGGAGGAGGAGAGAGGGCTGGAAGAGGTTAATGGGGGGAAAAGGAGGACCTATGTAATACTTTCAACAATAAAGATTTTTTTTAAAGGCAAAAAATCTAAAGAAAATTAAAATATGTACAATAAAGCGCTGCCACTTAATTCATCCACTTGCTCAGAAAACTGCAAACTGGCCACTGGACAGTGTTCAAACAACGGTAACTGCTGGTTGCTCATTCTATTTCCATTCCCTCAGTGGCTTTTTAAAGGGGAAGCACTGAACCATAAAGTAAGTCTGCCACTTTGATCAACTTAGCTTGTTAATATTTGTCTGGTCAGCTACCATGAGTTAGAGTGATTACTTAGCTGAGCACTCTTCATCTGAGAGTGGTGGTGACAGATGATCTGTCTCCCAGATTGTCAAAGGTACTGATTGCAAATCTTAAAATAATTGCTGGTAGTCTCATTTCTGCCAGAGAGAGATGAGAAATCTATGTGGATACATAGACCAAACTCTTCAAACAGGGAAGTCTTTATTAACCAACTAGGAGCCCAGTGCACAATATATTGTGCACTGGGGAGTGGCAGGGGAGGTCCCTCAGCCCAGCCTGTGCCTTCTCACAGTCTGGGGCCCCTTGGGGGATGTCCACCTGCTGGCATGCCTGACCAGCCTGGGTGAGGGGCTAATGGCAGTTTGCAGGCTGGCCAAGCCCACCATGTCCGCCCCGCCGCCTCTGTGGTTCTGCTGCCTGCCTCCATCTTGGCTGAGTTAGTTTGCATACATCCACTCTGATTGGCTGGTGGGTGTGGCTTGGCTGGTGGGTGTGGCTTAGACGTCCCAGAGAAATGGTTAATTTCAATATTACTCTTTTATTAGAGTAGATATTTGGAACTACTAATAATAAGTATGCAACACAGTATTTAAAACTGTATATCTTAGGAATATCCATATATATGTGTGTTTTTAAACCTAGTTTCATTCTATCAGGGTTTCTCTGAAATCAGAGGGAGTTTACCAGCCAGTTGAGTAGGTGTTCTCTTTTTGTCACCTGGAGTCCTGGCAAAGTTTCTGACAGAAATGTTCTATCTCAGGGAGGCTTCCGCAGTTGAAATAGACTAGAATTATCTCTCGTACACAAAATTACTTTTGCATTATCTAGGATGTTTATGGTAACAATTATTAACTAAACTCCCAAACACATAGAAGATGAAAAATTTTTTTCTATACCAACAATTTTCAACCCTTTTCTTCAGCATGGCACACATAAATTATTAAAGTTTTGTGGCACACCAGAAAACCTGGAGAGAAATCAGCTTTGGAGAAAGCTTTCCTCCAGATGTTGTAGCTTTTAATAAGAAAAATGCAATTACTGAGAACCCACAGCCTGGCTGAGACAGGTAAATGACTACCACAAACCTTTCTTCTGCCCTGCATTGCCAGGTGGTATGATCTTTTGGTTAAACCCAATCAGAAGCCAGATGGAAAGACAGCCTGGTTGACACAATCCACAGAGCAAAGCCTCTCAGCTGATAGTGCAGAATGGAGACCAGCAGAGAAAATAGAGGCAAGTGAAGAGTATTCAGCATAAGCTGGGGTTAGACTTCAGAGCTAAATTATTTTCCTTTATAACTGAGGGCCCTTGAGTAAGCCATTTATTAATCTGAAATTTAAATTTCCTCCTCTGTAAAAATGGATCTTTCAATAACACCCATTGTGAAGATGTAAGGATTAAAGATTGTTATGTGTAAAGCATTTAGCACAGCATCAAGAAATCTGTAGATGCTTAACAGACATTAGCTTACACTAGGGGCCTGTGGAATACTACAAAATAAAGTCAGTGCTCCCAGCACTTCTAATCACAGAACCTATCACTTATTCAATCAAACAAATATTTTTGTGTGCCTACTATGTATGTATCAGCCACTGTGCTGGACTCTGGGGTACAGAAATGAACAAAACAGGTGAAAACCCTTGCGTCTTGGGTAAATAAGAAAAGAAATCCCTACTCTAATGTAGTAGTTTATAAATTAGCTGGGGGTGCAAACAAATAAGTAGTTTCTATATCAGAAGTTAAGCACAGGGAATGTAATGAAGTCAGAATTTTAAAGAATAATTTAAGACCATCTCCTTAGTAGGTTTTTTTGTTTATTTTTAACTTTGGGAAAAATTCCAGTTACACCAAACCTTAACAACTTTAAAACAATAATTTCATTCATTTTATTACACTCACCAATTCTGTGGTCATGGATTTAGAAAGTGCATAATGATAACTTTTTAAAAAATATTTTTATTGATATTTTACAAAGAGGAAGGCAGAGGGATAGAGAGTTAGAAACATAGATCAGCTGCCTCCTGCACTGCCCCATACTAGGCTGATGGATCCTGAAACCAAGGTACATGCCCTTGACCAGAATCAAACCTGGGACCCTTCAGTTGCCACCCGACACTGTATCCACTGAGCCAAATTGATTAGGGCCATAATGATAATTTATCTTTACTCTGTATGCTTGGAGTTTTATTTAAGACTCAGAAGCTCAAAGTGAGGATGGCTCAGGGCTGGAATCATCTGGAGCCTATTTTCTTTTCTGTAAATGTATAATTATAGTATCTATCTTATATGAAATAGAGATGTTGTGACTATTTGGTCAACTTATACACACATAAAAATGAGTAATTGAATATCAAATTACAGTACACATTTCGTAGAGAAAGTCTACCTCCCTCAGAGCAACTTTTCCTCTCTTTTCTGACATTTTGTTGGCAGCCAAGCTCCTGCAACCCCAGAGGAACTCTACAAAGTACATCATAGCCAAAAGGTTGAGGATTTCATCTTTAAATTGAGAGCAGTGTCAAGACAGGAAGAGAGCACTGCATAGAAATATGAAATGCAGTGGACTTTCCATTTGTGAGAAAGTGTCAAACTTAAATAAGGTGATGAGATAGAAATGTTAAAATAATAATTCTCCATTTTAGGAAACGCAACGTGATAAGAAATCAATAATACTTTGAACCTCATTTTTATAAATACTTTAGATTAAAAAAAACTACTAAAAGAATGTGTAGAAGATGTATCTTGTCTCGTATTTCTCTTTCTAGAGTGAATTTATTTTTAAATGGACATAAAGTGGCATTTAAAATTTGCCTAGATAATGTGTCAAAAATTCTAAACAATAACAGAAATGCTCTCCTTAGAGACAGAAGAAAAGAACAAGGAATGTGGAGTTTAATAGTAAAGTTTGATGAATCCAAATGTGAGCATTTGTTTAAAAAAAATACATTCTTCAGTATTAGTACGATTGCCATCCTTTGGCATTAATGATCATAAATGAAACTTTATGAGAATATTTAACATGTTTAACATCTGACCCATATTTTCTAGGCTGATGTAGTAGGGAAGATAACACAAGTTTTCCTTCAGTAATCTATCTGTATTACAACTAAATTGAATTTCAGAATCATTTGTTGTGTGAATGTCACATAAAAATTACAAGGCTAGATGGATACTGGAAGAAAACATGAGCACTTTTATAAAAGAACTTCAAGAATATTCAATTTTCTTATAATAAATTTGACAAGTAAAGCACAGCATGTAAGCAATAAACCCGGACCAATTACAATTTAAACCCTAGAGTAATATTAACTGATGCATTATTTTAAAAAAAGAAGAAATTTAGAAGCTGGAACTCAAACTGACCATTCCTAACAACTAACTTAAAAAATTTTTTTTATTGAATTCAGAGGAAGAGAGAGGGAAAGAGAGATAGAAATATCAATGATGAGAGAGACTCATTGATTGTCTGCCTCCTGCATGCTCCACACTGGAGATGGAGTCTGCAACCTGGACATGTTCCCCGATGGGTAATTGAACCATGACCTCCTGGTTCATAGGTCAATGCTCAACCACTGAGCCACACTGCAACCTCAGAGGAACTCTACAAAGTACATCATAGTCAAAAGGTTGAGGATTTCATCTTTAAATTGAGAGCAGTGTCAAGATAGGAAGAGAGCAAGATAGGGCCTTAATAACTTTTAATTAATAATTAATTCTGTTATTCATGTGGTTACTAAATAATAGACTTTTACAGGTTATAAGGGCCATTTTATGCACCATTTGAAAGTAATTCTCACAGGAATTTTATAAGGTAGAAAGTGAGAGCGCGGCTACAGTGTTCGGACAGGTTCTCAAACTGATGAGAATGCACAGTCCTCTTGTGGCAAAGCCACATACAAGTGCTAGCTTGAAGGGCAAAGCCCCTCTCCTCTGCCCCCCGCACAAAGGCTATGATTGTATGTAAGCTTGACCCCTTATAGTTCAACCTTTTAGTTCCAGGTAGCTGAGAGATGTGGGCTACAGGAGGTGCAATAAGTGCTGTCAAAACAAAGCTTGATAGAGTTCAGAGAATTGCAAGAAGAAAAAAAAGTAGATTTGAAACTCACAAGAACATTGTAATCATATTGACCACTCCCTTGTTTTGCTTTGTGTGATCTGACAATAAAATAAAGATTCGGCTTACAGTCTGAGTTGCTGTGTCCTCATCCAGGCGCAGTAATCCACCTGACCCCAACTTTATTCCCTTGTATGTTTTTGTTAATCTTTCACCACTCCTCCTCAGATTCACCACTAGCCATGCTAGACATGGTTCAAGAAAGTAAGGCTAAGAGGGGTACAAGGATTTGTCCGTGCCATTGGAGTCACAAGGCATTTGAAAGTGCTAAAACACAGAATGCAAATTATTTTGTTCTTCTCATCTTTATTGAATGAGGGATACAGCAACTTCTATTCCCAATGCAAGTCCTTGATGTTGGACCCTGACCTGACACAAGCTTGAGTTTCCAGAGGGGTGTTTTTTTTCCTCGTTCTACTGAGTCTTCATTCCTCTTTTCTGAGGGTTATGTGGAGAGGTAGAGATCTCTGGATATGTGTCTTCTGCTACTCAGTGACATTTTATTTTATTTTATTTTATTTTTTTAAATATTTTATTGATTTTTTTTTTTTCAGAGAGGAAGGGAAAGAGATGGTTAGAAACATCGATCAGCTGCCTTCTGCACATCCTCTACTGGGGATGTGCCCACAACCTAGGTACATGCCCTTGACCAGAATCGAACCTGGGACCCTTCAGTCCGAAGGCGGACGCTCTAGCCACTGAGCCAACCGGTTAGGGCTTTACTCAGTGACATTTAAAAAAAAATATTGATTTCAGAGAGGAAAGAAGAGGGAGTGAGAGATAGAAACATTCATGAGAAAGAAGCATTGATTGGCTGCCTCCTGCACTCCACCTCCTGGAGATTGAGCTCACAACATGGGCATGTGCTCTGACCAAGAACTGAACTGTGACTGCGACCTTGTGGTTCACAGATCAATGCTCAACCACTGAGCCAAGCCAGCAGGGCAACACTTCTTCATTTCAGTGCCACCCTACTGGCTGCAAGTTTTGACAGGAATGGACCATGATGTTTCATTGATTATCTTTCAAAATGTTGCTAAATGATTCTTGGCAAACATAAGAGCCAATATAAAGATAAAGGCCCCAAGTAAATACATGGGATCCAAACATAGGGGAAGACCTCTTTGGAATGAGGTAACGCCCTCCAAAAAGGATATCAGACTGATTTGGAAGTTAACACCCATGCTGTATAAAGCAGCTTTCTAGTTTGTCACTACAAGGAGAATGGCAGAGACACAGTCCTAGCTTTGGCACAAAATGAAGAATTTTTTGTTATATGTCTAAATAGTTGAGAAATAAACAAGCTCACTGTTATGAAAATGTGCTAATCCTAACCTTTAGAATGACCCAGAATATCAGAATAAAATTTAGAATTCTCCGACTCTTCACAGCTTTATGCCAAAACTGGCTATGTGGGAGGCCTGGCCTGGTCCAGCAACCTTTATTTTAATACTCTTTTCTATGAGATTTTGGAGGGCCTTCCATACATTTTGAGGACCTCACACTCTACAGTCTCATGCCCTACCTACAAGCTCCTCCCCAAAAGAACTTCCTAGAGGCCTGGAGGTCAGCCTATCACCATCAAAGTCTATCCTTGAGGACAGATCCAGCCAGGGAAGCTCAAGAGCAAATTAAATGTACAAGTACAGAGTGTATGTACATTGTCAGGGACAACAAGGGCAGGGGATTCTTGGGTTCTGACATCCACAGCATAATCCATAAGAGGGCATGAGCTTAGCATGGCCATATTTCTGGGACTCCAGTAATTTTTGCTTCATAATAAAGAGTAAGACTAGATGAGAATGAGAACAGAGCCATTAAAGAGCAGGATGCAAGGCATGGGCCCCTTTGTTAAGGACTAAGAGGAGTACTGTCTCCTCTACATACTCCAAGCAAACAATTAAAAATCCCATTAGCTGCTCACCCGGAAAGTCATCATATAACTAATTTTAGCTTAAAGCAAAAATGATTTGGTAAGGACATTGACTGAATAGAGATTGGAGATGTCACCATGACCTTCAATGAGTTTAGTCACCAGGATAGATAGGCATAGGAACAGGAAATTCCAAACAAGTTAAAACAATGATCAAAGGCATAAAAGAGTACATGTAGGAAAGCTAACTGCAAATTATCAATAAATGAAGAAATAACATACCTGATAACAGATGAGGAGACATTAATTCAGAGACATAGCTTTAGCCAAAGTCACAGATACCAACTAAAAGAGATTCAGAACAAAGTCTATCTGTCTCTAAAACCCCATGTTTTTTCTACTTCTTGGAAACTATCTTCAGGTAGAAGATTGTATGAGAGGTACCTGCTTGCATTTTCTTTTCTCCTATATTTTTCTGCAGAAATTTTTTAAAGGGCTATTTTTTAATATTTAGCCTTTCTTCAGATGTACTTTTTATTCCTTTTCTACTAGTTCATTTTAGAAAGAACCAGAATAACTTATTTTAATTTTGTTCATTTTTTGTTTTCTTTATAACCTGCCCCCCCTTGTAATCTGTCTACTAACTCACCAGACTCCCAGAATTCTGATCTATGAAGCTCAACAGGGAATACTGCTTATCTGAGCATTTCATCTGAAGGGGAAATCTTGTTTTTGAATAGCCAAATCTAGCCCCTCCACCCCACCCCTTGCCTCCTTGGTTCCTCACCCATTAAAAATAAAGTTCTTTATTGCAAGTTTTGCACTAGGTGATTATGAAAAGAATTAAGTGATGTGAATCTTTTAATCAATTTCATGCTGAGAGGATCAGCAAATTATAACAGAAAGAGAACTTTGGAATGAATGCCCTATATTGTTTAAACGCTTTTCTGTATGCAGCAGACAGGCCTGTATACTCAACATTGTCAGCAAAAATAAACAATAAATCAATTGATTATTTTTTTTTAAGTAGAGGTCCTCATTTATCAGACACCATTTCAAGTTATGAGAGGCCTGTATGTGGAATGATAGTGACATTTACAAGTATTTTGGAAAATTATATCTTTGTAAGATCATATGAAATAGCTCTAGTTTATAATGCTTTATTTATATTTACAATTTTAAATCTCTGCATTTCTGAGTTACTTCTCTCCTAATTTAAGAGATGAGAATAAAAGATGAGAGGTAGAGGCCTAACCGGGTTTGGCTCAGTGGATAGAGCATCAGCCTGTGGACTGAAGGATCCCAGGTTCGATTCCGGTCAAGGGCATGTACCTTAGATGCGGGAACATCCCCAGTAGGGGATGTGCAAGAGGCAGCTGATAGATGTTTCACTCTCATCCATGTTTCTAACTCTCTATCCCCCTCCCTTCTTCTCTATAAAAAAATAAAAAGAATTTTTTTAATTTTTTTTTTAAAAGAGGAGAGGTAGAGAAAGTTCCCCAAGGTAACTGGGGATAAGAGGGAGGAGCTGTGATTACAAACCACCTGTGCTTGAATCAAACTTGCCACTGACCCATCCTGCTCCTCCCAGATAAGCCAAGAAGAAAAATAAGCAAAAATTTAGGAGGAAATTATTCTAAAACTTAGGGGCCAACACTTTGAAATAGTGCCAGCTTATTCTTTTTCATGGATCAGAAGACTTGGTAGTTCCTGGAGCAATAGCCTGACATGGTAAAGAGAGTAAGGTTCTTAGAATGAAATAGACCTGGGTTAGACCCTTAGTTCTATCTTTCATTACTTGTGAGATCTTAGAAAAAAAAAACTTGTTTACTCTTCCAGAAAACATATATTACATACATGAATTCTAGTCCACAGCAGAGGTGAACAAAATCAGTAACTTTATTTTTAGTTTTGAATTTAACTAAATTTTTATATTTTTAAAATATATTTTTATTGATTTCAGAGAGGAAGGAAGGGGGAGAGAGAGATAGAAACATCAATGATGAGAGAGAATCATTGATCAGCTTCCTTCTGCATGCCCCCCACTAGGGATCCAGTCCACAACCCAGGCATGTGCCCTTAACCAGAATTGAACCCGGGACCTTTCAGTCTGCCGACTGACGCTCTATCCACTGAGCCAAACTGACTAGGGCTAAATTTATATTTTTAGCTTTCATTCGACAAAGGGGATAGAAATGTTCTTAGTCAGTTGGATGCCCCATCCTGCTCCCTCTCTCATGCAATGTGAGAAGGCTTACACAGGTGTGAGTGGTGAACAATACAGAGGAGTTGTTGTAAGCATCTGTCCGGACAGCATCCATTAAGGCCAGCATTGGCTTATGTTGTCTTTAGACTCTGATTTCTGAAAGCCACCATTAAGCCATCTGTTGGCCTTATGACTTACTTAGCTACATTTTTTCCATTATAGGGAATACAGAAATCCTTCTCCTGACTCCAAACCATGCTGGAACCACTAAGATCCACTACAGCCTAAGGAGAGGACTTGCCATTTCTACTGCAGGCTGTTGACCTACCACTGGACTGTAACCATAGAACAGGCCACCAGTGGGCCTGCCTACCTACATAGCATGTTTGTGCCCCAGAGACCTAGTATAAATTCCCCCTTTATGTGTCTAAATTATTATCAGTATTAAATCATGAATAATACATTCAATTATACATGAATAACAATAATCATGTTCAGAAAAGAAATGCAGATAGTGAAAAGTGTTATCTTACTAAATTTTGTATGCATAATCGTACCAGTAAAAATAAATAATAAATATAACAATACAAAAAAGTAAATAAAATAAATGTGTACTTTCAAATTATACTAATATTTCTTTGGAGGAAGTTTAAAATAGTGTTCTATTGCTGTGATAGCACTACTGTGATTTAATAATAACTACAATAAGATGAAAAAGTTTTCTTAAATGTATTATTTTAACTCAAAATATTTTTATGTGGGAACTATATACTCAACTAATAAAAATATATCTCACATTTCACGATTTCACTTTAAAAATTTAAGCACAAATAAAAATTTCATTAGTCACACATTATGAGAGAGGTAAAATAATTTCCGTGTCCTCATCTTTTATAATCACTGTGCTATGGTTGTTTATTTTGAATATTGCTCTTACGTGCAATGTATGGAGCCATGGACTGTTGCAGAAGGGAGCTAGGATGACTGAAGGGGCACAAAGTCACTCTACAAATGGACTTGCCTATAGTTGAGCACGAGGGTTCCAGGCTTGATTAGTTTCCTAGGGTTGCTATATCAAATTACTTGGTGGTTGAAAACAATAGAAAAATCTCAAATCAAGGTGTGGGTAGGGCCACACTCCCTCCACAGACCCTTGGAAAGATCTGCCCCTGTGTCTTCCAGCTTTGGTGGCTGCCACCATTCCTGGGCTTATGGCTGCATCACTCTGATCTCTGTGTCTTCAAATGGCTTCTCCTCTTTTCTGTGTTTCTCCCAGGTGTTTCATCCATAAGTGTATTCTCCATTGGATGTGGGGCCCTTTCCTCAATAATCCAGGGTGATTCCATCTCAAGAAACTTAATGACATCTTCAGAGATCATTTTTCAAATTTCACACAGGTTCTGAGAGTTGCAGTGTGGGCATATCTTTGGGGGAACCATTAATTTACTACAGAAGCTAATTAAATAACTAGGCATTTTCTGAGTAACTTCTATTTAGAGTACTATATTTATTAAAGGATCACTGCTTTAAAACAGTGTGAACTAATTGTAGGTTTACATGTTAATAAAATATGTGATTATTAACTGCAATAATTACTTAGAACTTAGAATAAGAAAATATTCCTATTTGGGAGAGTCACTTGATTTCTGACATTGTTTAGAATAACCTGCACATGGTAATAATGAAAATAAGGCTTTTAATTAGTTTTATTTCTGTTGTTGTATCATCAGACAATGTACCCCTGTATTCTCCCCAGTCACCTTTGTCTCCCCCCTGCAGGTCACAGCCTCTCTACCTTGCTTCCTGTAAAAGTTGCTGTTGGTTCACCAGCTCCTGGGACGTAGTTCTGGGGTGAGCACAGGGCTCCCTCCACTGGAATTTACCACCAATTCGGTCTCATATTTTTCCTGAATCTCATCCTAAAGAACAATTTCTTAGTTCAAAGGACAAAGAGTAATGTGGAGATGGGAACAAGTGAGACTGAAATGCCTCATCCTGTTTTTCCCCCAAGTTGTTCCATACGCCAACAGTGAGATTCCCTCAGGAGCTCAAGCACTTGAAACCACATCATCATAAAGGGTCTGTCCTTCCTGCTTTCCGTTTCACATCTCTCCCCTAAGGCATACCACTCTTTGAGAACACTGCTCTAGAAAGCGAACACTGCTGCTCTTCTGGGTTACTTACTATGTTTCCCCACTGGCAGAGGCAGAGACATTCCCTTATGCTTACTTGTTTTCCAAGTGCCTCACTTGACCAGAAATTTAAAAGTCTTTTCTTTAGGCCTCCGGCTTCAGCATCTGCAAAGTTCAGTTAGCCTGAGAAATGTATGGGTATGGATGGCATCTAGACTTTAGGTTCAAATACTATATTCATGCTAATCACCGTATGTGGGGCAGGAGGTTGTAAGTATAGAAACTCAGTGCAGCCACCTCCTCACTGGCCTTCTTACTGTATACATCCTCACATGATATACCTCCATTGAAAGGAGAAGCTACAACACATAGCATAGTTCCTGAAGATGAAGGCTCAATAACAAATGCATGAGTTAACCCTTAGTTCTTGAAGACCAAAGAACACCCACCGCCATTACCTTTCCCAAACACTGTTTCTACCCATCAGCATTTTAGCTGCTTTTTATATTGTGACTGCTAGACCAACATGATATGTGTCCTACGGTATTCTAAAATTAAAAGTGTAAGAGAGATCAGGAAGGTGTGAAGACACTGGATAAAGGATGGTGAAGAGATTAGCCAAAGAACACATATACATAGTCCATGCCCACAGACAACAGTGTGGTGAAGGACAGGGGAGGGGGAAACGGAGGCTGGGTGAAAGTGGGGACGGAGGAAAATGGGCGATATCTGTAATAGTAAATAAATTAATAGTAAAAATTAAAAAAAAATAAAAGCACTCTTTTTATTTTGGTACTCTTTCCAAGAAACATCTATGCATTCTTAAAAAGTGAGTTATTAAGTTCTTTACTTGCTTGTGTTTCATAATTAATTCACCTCAAAGAGAACTAGATGAGGTCTAAATGAGAATTCTGTTTCTACCACTGAATTTCAGTTTATCTTCAATAATTTTGTTTTTTATATTTTCCACAGAGTGGTAATTTCCCTCTTTCTAAACTTTATTATAAAGTTTCTGTCTTGTCTTAGGTAGCATATTTGTAGGATGGATTTTTGACAATATTTATTAAAGTTTCCTTTTGCATATGTGTTTTCAGGTAAGATCTAAATGCTATTATATGGGATGATGGGAAAAATAGTTCTCTAAGAGCAGAGTTCTTTAGAAATAAAATAATAATACAGCTTTGGAAACAGAGGAAGAAGCCAAGATGCAACTGCCAGGATTATAATCAGTGAAGAGTACAGTATGTAGATCAAACCTGACCATTAACATTTCTGTCTAATACAAAAACATTCAAAATACTTCAGAATCCAACACTAAGTAGGAAAAATTATCTGAAAGTCAATGCCCTGCATTTAATTGCATTTATTTTATTTTTAAATTTTATTTTATTGTTTAAAGTATTATAAATAGTAGTGCATCTGTCTCCTTTTTTCCCCATTGACCTTCCCTACCTCCCCCCACCCCAGTGTCTTATGTCCATTGGTTATGATTATATGCATGCATACAAGTCTTTCCATTGATCTCTTATCCCTCTGCCCCCAACACTCCCCAGCCTTCCCGCTATAAGTTGACAGTCTGTTCAATGCTTCTCTGCTTCTGTATTTATCTTTTTGTTCATCAGGTTATAATGTTCTTTATTATCCATAAGTGAGTGAGATCATGTGGTATTTTTTCTTTCACTACCTGGCTTATTTCACTTAGCATAATGCTCTCCAGCATTTAGAAGATTAAAGAAAACAGAAAAAAGAGGAAATGCATACTGCCCCTATTTTATGTCAGCTATTCATACATACTGTCTTATAATCTTATAGTAATCCTGCATCATCCCATTTTACAGAAAAGAGTCCATCTAGGTCAGTTCCTCCCACAATACACTCTCGGTTATTTTCATCACAGTGGTGATTATCTATTTATTTGATGGATGTTGCCCCCCACACACATACATCTACTCTAATAAAAGAGTAATATGGAAATTAACCATCACTCCAAGACACCTAAGCCACACCCACCAGCCAAGCCACGCCCCCAGCCAACCATAGCATCTATATGCAAATTAACCCAGCCAAGATGGCGGCCGACAGCCATGGAGCTGGAACAAGCAGGAGGCTTCCATTGCACCAGGAGTAAATTATCTGCCTAGGCCAGCTGGGCCTCTGCTCAAGGCAACATAGTTTCAATTATAGAAGCCACGGAGCTGAAGCAAACAAGAGGCTTCATTCCCTGCTTAGGCCTCTACTCAAAGTAACAAAGTTTCAATTATAGAAGATAAATAAACCCAAGAAACCTGATTCCAGCCAGCCTCACTGGGACGTTGGGTCAATGGGAGCTGTGGGCAGCCTGCAAATGGCCTTCACCCCATCACTCAGGCTGGCCAGGCATGCCAGCAGGTGGACATCCCTCAAGGGGTCCCAGATTGTGAGCAGGCACCGGCCAGGCTGAGGGACCACCCCCAAGTGCACAAATTTTTGTGCACTGGGCCCCTAGTTATTAATATTAGTGATAGCAGGAACTATGCCTCTTATTTTTATGTTTAGTTTCACAAAATACTCCCAGTACCTACTAAAAACAACATCATATATAGTAGGTGGTTAATATATATTTGTTAAGTGAATTAACTGGCTTCATGCCTTAGTATTAGAAAATGACTGAAATCAGGACCTCTGACTTTGATGGAAAAACTCACCATAATAATTATTCTATAGTTTTCATGCTCATTTACTTATAACAATTACTTCAATTCTACAGGATGGGTTTTTAGATAGTGTTGTAAACAGACGTGATGATAAACACATGGTCTAATCTTCAGGCCATTTGACAGTCACTTAATGATGACATTTTCCACCAATCCCAGGAATCCTGCCATTAATCAGGAAGCATATCCCACAGCACACCTGCTACATTTACAACTTGCCATTAATACTCATTAAATGCCTGATTTGGGTCATAATATTGAAACTCCAGGAGCCTTAAAAGAGACCTACTTCAGCAATAATGCATATGCAGATTTTCCCCTTGGAATGAACAAATAGAATAACTGATGTCACAGATGCCTGATAAATTTGACAGCAAAAAATATATATTGCGATTTAAACATTTTATTAGTTGACTGCAGAGGCTAAAAGGGAATTCCCATTATGTGAGGTCAAACAGCACAAGGGTTTGATCGATTCTTACTAGAGCCCTTGGATTTCACCACATATATCTCACTTTGCTCACACACATACTCCCTCCTGTGTGAAGCTATGATGATGCTCTAAACATTTCTGGAATTAAGAGATGCCTACCCTTACTGGTCGTATCATCACTCTTCTCCTAGTCTCCCTCAGCGGGATTATACCTCCTTTTTCAGGGCTCTCTCTTCAGGGAAGGATCTTTCTATCAAAGACCAAGGTCTGAATAGTGCAAAGAGTGGCACCTTGCTAAGTGTGTTATCGGTCACATTAACTCTTCACTGGTAACAGATTAGAAGTGTAAACAAATAGGTCAAATACCACATTAGTTAAAAATATATTTAACCATTAAGGTCCAAAGGAATTAGTGGGGGAAAAAGGTCCAAAGTCAGCATTCAGGAGTGGTGCAGGTGGCAGATGATCAATGCTAGGAACCCATTCACATCCAATCTTCAATAAACATGAACATCCAATAATACTACCTTTATTCATGTTAAATAATCCTCTTTCTTAGATGTTTCAGTTACTTCAGATGAATATATTGATCCTATCTCCACATCTTTCCATTGTTTTGAGCCATGTGCACAATGATGTAATTTTAGAGCCATGGTTACTTTTTGGGTCCACTTGAATGAGGTGGGAGTCACTTTTTTAAAAAAATAAATAAATAAATAAAGTATAAGCAGCACAACTTGAATAACTATTTTCAGAGATCTCAATCTGTAATGCAGACAAGGTCCCGCTCCATATTACTATTCTTAGGGCTAAAGTTTAGGAAAAAGAGTGAATTTTATTTCTAACGATTGCTAGTTTCACTTAGCATTTCTCATATTGATGTGCAGTGATGGACTAGGTGATGCTGCTATAAAAACACCAAATATCATTGGCTTAAAACAACAATGACGTACACCTCACATACTTCTGCAATCTCTGGTTGGCCGGGCACTCACTCTGCTCATTATTATTGCATTTCATGATGATGAAGGAATTACTATGTGGAAATTACAAGTTGTCATAAGAAGTAAAGAAAGTTCTGGGAGATCTTTGCACAAGCAATTAAATTCTCATTCTGGAAGTGATACACGTCACTTTTACTCATTACTCATTGGCCAGGACTATCACTTGCCCCATGAAACAAGGGAGTTCAAGAAATATAATCAGACCTAACCAGTTTGGCTCAGTGGATAGAGTGTCGGTCTGCAGACTGAAGGGTCCCAGGTTCGATTCTGATCAAGGGCACGTGCCTTGGTTGCAGGCACATCCCCAGTAGGGAATGTGCAGGAGGCAGCTGGTCTATGTTTCTCTCTCATCGGTGTTTCTAATTCTCTATCTTTCTCCCTTCCTGTCTGTAAAAAATCAATAAAATATATTTTTAAAATAAAAAAAGAAATATAATCAGATCCAGTGGCTGGAAAGTGATAAGGGAAAAAATGGTTAATAAGCAGCATTAATAACCACCACATTGCATGAGAAAAGAATAAACTGGTGAGAAGACCTCAAAAAGAAGATCATCCAATCAAATAAAGCTTAGCAGTGAAGAGTTTATTTCAGTCTGCCCTATTGTAGGACTCCCATTATTCTAGACTCCTTAGTTGTTACTTGCTTCTCTGTTTCATTATTTAATGTTCCTAGTGTTATTCTAGATTACTGCTTATCTTAGAATATTTTATAGGCTCCATGGGTGGTAGGATATAGCTGATTGGTTTTTTATTTCTTTTATTTGCTATGTAAGACATAGAAAACTCTTTTGGTCCTCATCTTCTCAGTGGCCTCTCACATTTGAGGTGGGAGAATACTTCTGATTCAAGTCAAAATATCTGGGATTTAAAATTCAAAAAGCCTTTTGTAATTAAGCGGAAATTCCACTTTTTTAATATGACCTTTTCTCCTTTTTTTTTTTTAATTCAAACTGGCCTCTTTCAGCACCATAACTCACTCTCCTCCCTATCTACTGTACATCAAGTCCTTTAATCATTAAGCCCTTAGGGCAATGAGGTTCTAGTAAACTTAGAGACAAAGCCTCAGGTCTGCTGACCTCAGAGACAGTTTCAGTCAAACTGGAGATGACATCAAGGCCTCAGATGTGTTTCAGCTTCCTACCCAGAAAAGCCACTGACAAGACCATTGTGAAACCAGATAGAGTGATTCCATAGCTGACATCAGGAACAGATGTAACGATTGAATAATTCCTAAGCTGCCCCCAACCAATCAATACAGCCCACTCATCCCAACTTCCTCTATGACTCATGCCCTGCAAATCACCAGGAAGCCAGGGCTTTGAGCACAACTTGACCTATAGCTACAGGCTTGGCTCTATCGCCTCAAGTAGTAAGTCCTTACTTTCTTGGCAGCACATTCCTTTTTGCCTTTGATTGGGCTTTGATATATACAGGCAAATGGATTCCTTTAGTCTGATAACATTCTGATTAAAAGATTATCATGTGTTCTGTATCAAAGCTTCCTTAATAAAATGTTATTAAAATGGAGAGGAGGATGTCTTTATCTCTTCAAATATCATGAATCTTTAGGGGAGAGAAATCTCTGTTATTATAAAAAGAATCGACCGATATAAATGGAAAAATCTAGTCTTTGAGCTGCATTTGAAAGGCTGCATTCCCTCTCCTTATAACATTGGTAAAAGAAAAAAAAAAAAGAAAGAAAGACAGATAAAAGTATTTTCTAAGATTCTGCAAGGAAGGCAAAGATTGGTCTCTGTTTTGCATAAATTACTGGGCTACCAGGAAGAGTTCAAGGTTACTGAGGAGATGCAGTATTGACAAAAGGGAAATAGAGATAAGAAGGGGACAATTAAAATAGGAATAGCATAAAAAGAAAGATAAATGCATAAAAGAAAATACAACCAATTAACGCATCCTTTATTCTCCCATCTCAGTATTATCATTGAGGAAAAAGCTATCTATTTAATAGCTTCTCCATCACTTTCCCCAGTGGTGTCACAGAGATGTTATTGAACTCAAGGCTCTCTATCATAGGTCATTGTAATCAAGGTCCTTTGTACAGCAAAGGATTAACCTCTCCTTTGGCCATTTATTTGAACCTAAAAGGTACCCTTTAAAGCCTTGGTGTGCCCTGCCTTAGGGCATTGGGCTATACAAAATTGACTATGCTAGTAATGTGATTTATGGTGGTCGAGGTATCAACATCTGTAGGTGCTGAATGCTAAGGTCAGCCACATGTACTACCAACAGTGTATATGTGACTAAGCACCAATAAACACTTGAAAATGATCAAAACTGAGTATTGTCTTGGGGAACCCCAACCTGAACTCATCACAGGTTATTGAATTCACGGTTTTCCATCATATGATTCTAGCTCTGGTAACCATGGCTTCCATCATGCATGTGGCCACTGTCAATGGCTAGAAAATCAACATTTAGCCTTCAAACATTCTTTTCATTTGATAAAAATCTTGTGTTAAATCAATATTGACCAGCTAATGATTGTTTTTTAATGTTTGCTCATTTTGCTTTTTCTTATTCTTCCTCTACTTTTCCTTCTGAAGACACCACTTATTACAACTCAAAGATTTGGCTTGAGTTCCTTCAGTGTTTTGAAACATTTTATAATTTCCCCCATAAAATGTACATTCTTCTTATATTGAACTTCCCAGGGCATGTACCTTAGTGCTATCAAACCAAACATGTTAATGGACAACATTAAACAGAGAGGAAAACATAATTAAAGGCTATTACAATAGGAAAAAGAAACCAGAATACAATCTGAATATAACTCCAATGCAACAAAAGATGGAAATACTTTTTAAGAACTGGAGTGAAAGGGTAGATCATAGGCTATTTATGTTTGTCAATTGGACTTCCCAAATGAAAAGTAAATTTTTATCATTAAGACAGGAGGGATTTTGCAATGTGAAACAGGGAAGCTAGGTTCCTATTCTCCCACAGAAATTGAAAAATAGGGGCATTATCATCTTTTGATAATTATATTTTAAAGGCATGGCTCCCAAGTCTTTGACATAGTCATAATTTATAAAACTGGTAAGAGACTTTTAAAAAGAGATACATCTCAAAGGGGTAAAAAGATAATTATTAATTACAAATTGTCTAAACTAAATGCTCTAAGAAAAGAGAGGAGAACACCTCTGTGTTTAAGCATCCGGATTCTGTTAGGGACAGGGTGAGAGGGAGATCAAGGGCATAGAAACCTATGTAAAGTTTAGTCTAGCTGAGGGAAACACTGAGGCCATCACAGCTAGTGCTCTATCTTCTTTAGAGTCATTATGTGCTGTCATAGTCTACTAATATGTATTGCATTGTGATCTTTGCAAGAGCCTGAAATTGCCTTGTTGCTATTCATTCCTCTTGCATGAGGAATTGTAATTAAAAGGTCATAATACAGTATATATTAAGAAAAGTAAATACTAGACAATGACAATTGTGTGTATTGGTGCACGGGCTATTTCTGAATTCACCCTATCATTGTCCCTTTTGAAGAGCTCATTTGCCCTCTGTTGTACAGTGTTGGAGATGGAATTCTAATAGCGCTTGAAGAAACCACTCTAATCTGACCCTGAGAAGTGCTGACAACTGATATTAATTGCCTATTTTGCTGACATTTCTCTGGAAGTAGGTATCATTTTCTCACAGAAAGGCTCTGTCAAAAGAAGAGGTAAAGCAAGGAAATCTGCATGAAATACCAAGAGTGCATTCTGATCTGAAGATAGAACTTGCACCTTTTTCATAAATGTCAGCTCAGAAATCAGACCAGTGAAGGAAGAAGTGTGGCAGGGTCGAGATGACACTATTGTAGTTAACTAGTTATTAATAATAGGAAAGGAGCAAAAGAAAGACCAGGCATTAGAGGCATGTTCCCTGCAAAATACTAGGACAGAGATCCAACAAAGGGAAGACAGATGCATGCGCAGTAAAGCTGAAATGACAGAGGAAACATACTTGTTTGTTACTCACACCTGGGGACAGAGATGGTTGGCCAGAATGGACATGGGCCCTGCAAGCACACTGAAATATGGGATATATAATCCCCTGAACAAAGAAGCTCATTCTCTTGGTTTCTCTTTGTTCCTCTTGGCATGCTTGGCTCTTGGTTGGCTTCCTGGCCTTCTCCCCTTTCTCCCATAGCCATATAGACCCCCACACACACATACACATAACTGATGGACTGCAGCTAGCCTAATGCTGTACTGGACCAGGCTGCAATAAGGAATGGAAACTCTGGACACTGGCTCTGAGTTTAGCCCTAGTGAAACCTCAATTATACTTTTTCCACGACTGGACTAAGGGAAGTAGGACTTTAGAAACTCAGGGATATAACTCCATAGAAATCAAACTTTCTACTATATCACATCCTCCCGTGAGAGTCTCAGAAAATTCCTTTTCTCCAAATACTGCAAGGACCTCACTCCCACTAGCAACGGAGAAAGACAATCCACACTCCCCTCTAATAACAGAGACATCTGCTGAACCTGCAGAAGAGTCCCTCAGAATCTATGCTACTGTGTGTTGTGACAAATAATTTCTTCAAAAGACCACCTAGCAAATAACTGCTGCAATTGCTTATCCTCTCACACTTACACCCAAAAGATACTTGGTGTAAATGATTTTCCCCTGAAATAAAAATAAAAAAACAAAAACAGTCAAAGTCTCTACAATCTATGTGTTACAAACACAAAAACAAAAATGAATCTAAACAAACTTTTTTTTAAATTTTTTAAACAAACTTTAAAAAAAAAAATGAGGCCCAAGCCTCCTTAAGACTATCTTTTGAATGCAAAATTAAAAGTGTCTTTTGCTCCAGCTCTGACCATTAAAGTCTTTGCTTACCACAAAACACACACACACACACACACACACACACACACACACACACACACACACACACACCAGCACATGAGCAATAGAAAGTCAGTTATTCTAGAGGGTGCTGAAAGGAAAATCAACTTCAATTGCAACCTGAATTCAATACAGAGGCAATCTTATTTGAAGCATTCTCATCTCCAAAATGCCAATATATTGAGTTGCTTTGCTTAGAAATATGACTGGGAAGGCTTTGCTCCACATTTTATTTATACAGTAAAGACAGCCAAGCTTTTCAGAGGCACTAATCCCTCTGGATCTCTTTGCCTAGAGTGAATGCAAATGCATGTGACCCTGGTCTCCAGCATGACATCAAATCAGGTTCTTTAAAGAAACAAAGTCTAACATTTCTTTCTACTTTGCTCCTTCCTTGCTCTGCCTTCCACTGACACAGATTCACTTGCTAAAATGAGATACATATGTAATTTCAAATCACAGCATAAGTCAAGTGAAATAAATGGTATCGTGGGTTGATTTCTGCACCTGCAGAGTAGATAAATTTTTCCTCTTTTCCTTCTAGATTATTTGGCTGGCCTAATACTTAATTTGACACAATACAGATTAGCAGGAGACATACATGTAGGAGCTCATAAAATTTTGAAACGCAAAGAAGAGATCAAAGGAGGAAGTTTTAAATCTTTTAGACAAAGAAACAATAAATTTGTGAAGCATTCAGAAGACAGAGAAGTTTGGATTTGGGGTAGTAAATTAGTAAAAAAGTTTAAGGTTTGTTCATTGAACCGTCTAGGCCTTGACTTCCCCATCTCTGGTGATAATGTGTCTTCTTGCCTCTTTCTTGGTATCAGGAGGGTACTACATGAAAATGTATTTTCCTCTTTCATGACAAACATCATGTGAAAATGAAGAGAGACACAGAGAGGCGGTGGACATGTGAAGATGTAGAAGGAGATTGGAGTTGTGCTGCCACAAATCAAAAATCAAGAAAGCCCTGGAGCAATTAAAAGCTAGAAGATGCAAAAACAAACAAACAAAAAAAACAAACAAAAAAACAACAAATCTTTTTCCTAGAAGATGCAGAGGGAACATGGCCTTGCCAACACCTTGATTTTGGACTTCTACTAGAGGTGTGAACCAATATATTTATGTTTTTTTAAAATTTATCTTTATTGTTCCAATTATTATAGTTGTTCCTCTTTTTTCCCCCATAGCTCCCCTCCTCCCAGTTCCCACCCAGTTTGTGGGACTTTGTTACACAGCAGCCCTAGAAAAGTAATACAAATGGCTACCTGCTTTTCAGAAAAGGAAGCTGGGAAGGTCACAATATGTTCAGGACTAAATAAAGTTATTTTTAAACCTTAAAATTTCTTCCTGCTTTTGGCAATGGGCTCTGCTTGGTGAAAGAAAGGAGCCAGACAAATGTCCACTCAAATTTCAGCTCTGCTTCTTTCTGGCAGAGTTACTTCAGGCTGTCTAACCTCTACAGACTTGATTTCTCTGTGTAAAAATGGATGTCATAGCCACACAATGCACTGTTTTGTTTTGCTTTTAGGATTAATGGAGATAGTATAAGCAAAACACTTGATATATTAAACTTTCAGCTCAGCTAGCTCCTTTCCTTTTCTTTCTGGACCCACACCTTCCCAACAACTGATCCCCCTGAGGTCACAGCTATTAATAGCTTCACATTTTTATCCCTCAGATATCGGTAATTTTACAGGCAACCCTTAAAGGCAGGAGAGCCCTTGAGGCCAAAGTAATAAATTCTAATGGGAAACTTAAGGCTTTCTGATGTTCAGTGAAGCAGATATTTTTCTGAGCTGGAGAACTTTGCAGAAGGCATTTAGATCATGCCTGAATGTCCCCTGGCTGCCTTCATGTGGCCATCCCAACTTGGTAATAGATGTTTTACATTTAGAAATTTTTGAATCTGTCACTTCTCTTCATTTATTAATCAAACATTCCTATATTCCTTTATTCATTCTACCTTTCAATTTAAGTACATAGTCTATATAACCTGTTAAGGAAATTATAAAGATCAATCTCGCAAAGCTGTTGTCTGTCCTTAAGGAGTCTGTAGTCTAGAAGAGAAGACACTCAGATACATACATAATCAATACAACTAAGAAAGTTCTAATATTTTGTTTTTGTGAGACTTTCCTAAGCCGTCATTCAATTTCATCATATTTTCACTTTTTTACTTTTCTCCTTTTTTATTTTCTGCTCTGATTTCTTTTTCTCTTTATCTTTTTTCATTTTTATCCCACTTCTTATTTACATGTTTATGACAGTGCAAGCTGATATATCTATAACAAAACCACTTTTCTTGTGTTTGTATATGTTAGTATGCATATATGAAAGTCTAAAACTTGTATTTTTTCTTATTCTAGTCTAAAATTTTTATGCTATCCTCATTTCTACATTTACTCACCAAATATTAATTTTAATATTTCAATTCCGTTAGCACAAATTCACTTATTTATTCCACATTTACTGAACATTTATGTGACACTCTTCTGTGCCAGGCACCACTGAAGGCACTTCACCCATTCTCTATTTCCTGAAAAAGTAATTCTTTTAAAACAATATTTTTCTGTTTAAACGGTTTGTGGAACCAACAAATCTGAGTTTATGCCTTTCCTCTACTTTTAAATACTTGTCATACCTTTCATCAGTAATAATAGTAATAATAATAATAATAAGTTATAATAGTAAACACATATTGAGTATTTACGTATGTCCTATACACTGTGACAAAACTCAAAAAAAGAATTAGATTATTATGTCAGTAATGCAAAGGGAAATATATTTAGTTTTTCATTTCTAATATAGGCTCTCAAAGGCCTATCAGAAACAATACTTTAAAATCAAATGATTTAATTTACATTAGACAGGAGTTTCTGAGAAAAGGAAAATCTATTGGAAAACAAAAAGGAAACACTTACAGGAAGGAAGATATAGATGAGATAGAGAGAGAATAGATGCCTTAACAATAGATTGAAAAGAAGATAAAGAATGAATTATGTTCAAGGGAAACTGAAGGAGGATCAACCAGGCTAGGACAAAGAAGGAGATTGGAATCTAAAGAGGCATGATCTTGGATCGCGGATGGGTAAGATAATGATAACAGACCTGAAGGTGGGCGGGGACCTCATAAAAGAAATGAGAGACAGTCAGATGTTATCACCATCACTGTCATCAGCATGTGGTTATACTAGGCTCTTTATGTGCCTATTTGACTAGCCATGGGGCACTCAGATTAAACATTATTTTTATGCCTGTGAGGATATTTCTGGATGAGATGCCATTTGAACAGATGGGCTCAGTCCATTCCCTTCTTCAATGTGGGTGGGCATCATCCAACCCACGGAGGGCCCAAGTAGAAGAAAGGCAGAGGAATGAGGCATTTGTTCCTTCCTGCTGATGGCTTTGAGCTGGGACATCCATCTTTTCCTGCCCTTGGCACTCCAGGATCTCAGGCCTTCAGACTCAAACTGGAACCTACATCATCAGTTCCCCCAGTTCTTATAACTTTGGACTCAGACAGAATGACGGCACTAGTTATTCTGAATCTCCAGCTTGCAGTTGTCAGAGAGTGAGACTTCTCAGTCTTCAAATTGTGTGAGCCAGTTCCTTCTAATAAATATCTATACATATCCTATTAGTGCTGTTTGACTAAAAAAAGAAAAAAAGTAGCTATAAGTCACTATAAATAACATGAACACATGTTGTCCTGTCAGGTCTCAAGCCTTTACTACAAGGCTTCCCGTGAAACACCATGGCTTTTTCAGCACAAGTGACACCCACGTGTGCCCTAAGTCTTAGATGAGTCCCCCAGAACCTCTCCCTGTTTAAATAGCACTGAATACTTATTAACATCGTCAAACACATCTGGAACAGTTAAGATGCTTCGGGAGATAAGACTCCAAACCTATAATTAAAACAGAGAGCCTAAGTGAAAATTCACCATTAAAAATCATCCTTTGGTTTACGTAGGGACAGAATTTGGGCTGTAGTAGCTTCTGAATCATCTAGGTGCAGTTTCATCCACATCTATAGAATGCCTCATGGGTAGAGTAGCACACTACTCTAAAAATAAATAAATCTCCCACACACCTCAACATCTTTCCAGATGGCTTCTACAGAGCCAGCGTGGTGCTTTGGAATAGAAGCTGAAGCAGTTCAGTGGTAGGAATTGATCCCCAATCACACAATTTCCTTGGTGGCCTCTAACTTCATTAGGACATGTTTAAGAATTCTTCTATTCCAGTGGAGATTCTAGTTTCCAAAGTTGACCTCATCCTTGTGTCTTTGCCACGCTGTTTTAATTGACTTTATTGACTCCATTAATTAGGGCAGATTTCCCACCCCAGAGTAATGGAGATGCCTGAATACACAATATCCAACACTAAATAGATGAGATCAGTAGCAACTTATCAGTCATGTACACTTACAACCTGGGATAGGAGGCCACCACATGCCATGCGCGGCCACACAGGAATCACACTCGAGAACAGAGTAAAAACCAGAGGCTATGAAATTCAGGCTTTATAGTACCAAGAGGGTGATGGGACCTGTGGTCCTTGCTGGAACGTATTTGAACAATGCTGCAAGCTATCAAGAAACTGAAGCACGCTACTCAGAAATGAGTACAAACTGTGCCTGGTCCCTTTGATAAGGAGGTTGTTTGGTTAGGGGACCTCATCTGAAAGAACAGAGTAGCGCAGGAAACTTAAAAGTATGCCAATCAACACCTTCTAGGTCTTACTAGTTTTCAAGACAGCACATAGTATCGTTCCTCAGTTGTAAGCCTTATATCACATGTGCCTCCATAAAGAGGTGTATCTAATTCCCTTTTCTTGCAACCGAAAGCATGCGATGAAAGGAATAGCACATGACTTCTAATAAGGCACTTGTAGCTTGTTGGAATGCATCTTCTCTGGACCATCCCTTTCTCAGAATCCACCTACTATTTGGAAGAAACCCAAGATGCATGGGGAGACCAGATGAAGGTGGCCACTTGAAAGTCATTGAGATTTCTACTTGGATGGATCTGTGACTCAGAGAAAAAAGGGGAAGGAAGAAGAAAAGAAAACCTAAAAAACTGAGTATATGAACAATGCATCTTTTTCATTTAAAACCAGAAACAATGAAATTATCTTTAAACTAGGGGTGTCCCTCAGCCCGGCCTGTGCACTCTCAGAGTCTGGGACCCCTTGGGGGATGTCCACCTGCTGGCATGCCTGGACAGCCTGGGTGAAGTGGCTGTTTGCAGGCTGGCCAAGCCCCACAGTGGGAACCCTCACCCCATGGAGGTATGGCCAGCCTGGGTAGGGACTGAGGGCTGTTTCTAGGCTGCCCATAGTCCATTCAGCGTTCAGGTCACTGCTGGAGTGCCTGGGCAGCCTGGGTAAGGGGCTGATGGCTGTTTGCAGGCTGGCCACAGCTCCCATTGACCCAAGGTCACAGCAAGGCTGGCTGGAATCAGGTTTCTGGGGTTTATTTATCTTCTATAATTTAAACTTTGTTACCTTGAGTGGAGGTCTAGGCAGGTAAGGAAGCCTCCTATTTGCTTCAGCTCTGTGGCTTCTATAATTGAAACATTGCTGCTGTGAGCAGAGGCCTAGCCAGCCTAGGCAGGCAGTTGCAACGGAAGCCTCCTGTTTGCTCTAGCTCTGTGGCTGCCAGCCGCCAACTTGACTGGGTTAATTTGCATACAGCTGCTCTGATTGGCTGGGGGTGTGGCTTGGATGGTGGGTGTGGCTTAGGTGTCTTGGAGTGGTGGTTAATTTGCATATTGCTCTTTTATTAGAGTAGATTGCAAACTCTTGAGGAGATAGAATAAGTCATCAAGAGAATAGTTTTACTTTTATTGCACATCAAATTTATGTGGAGTGAAAAATTATTTTCTGCATGTGTTCCTTCAAATTCTTCTGTCCCTTAATATTTATTCACCCTTTTAGTCATTCATTTAACACATGCCTACCATGTAGCGGTAAAATATTAGTTTGGCGATCATCAGTGGGGTCTGGAACAAAGGCAGTGGAGCCAGGAACGCCCTCCAAAAGCTCAGCTATTCTTGCAGTGATTGGAAGAGAACACATTGTAATAGTTTCTCTTAGGTGCATGGCATGGTGGTGACAAGGACCGAAGCTCACAAGGAAGGAAATGGAGCAGTTAAGCAGATTGTTTGAGCCTCTCAGTACTACAATTAATAAGCTGCAAGGGACCACATAAATGTAAAGTGGAATAACATTATTGAGTGATCATTTTCCCACTCCTTTATGAATCACCACAACCTACATACTGAAGTTCAAACTTTCTGATTATCTGTATTTATAATCTCAATGTCCATCCCATTACTCCTGCAGCAGCACTGTGTTTGGTATAGTCAGTAAAATTGCACTATTTCATACAACTAACTTTTTATTTTATTAAGATTTGTTTTCTCACTTATGGATTCAAGAAACCAGTCCTGCACCTGTAAAAACACAGTTAAGGAAAAGGAAGTGTGTATTTTCTAGAGTTGGATTTGCCAAAAATTACTACAGTCATCCTCTCCAGGGCAGGACTTTCTTCTCTTATAATTGGCTCTTTAGGCAAGATGACCCTTATGGCCCTTCTAGTCTATAAACTCTACCAACCGGGGAGAAAATTTTGTTGGAAATATAGGCTCTAATTAGAAGAGAAATCTTCTATATTTTTCATTTGTGAACTTTATATCTATATCCATAGGAACACTTCTTAATTTCTCTTCACATCTTTATTTTATTTTTTGTTTCTAAGTTGGAATTATTAATACCAATTTACTATACTTGTATCAGTACTGGTTGCAAATTCAGAGGACAAATCTGCTTAATGTAGGCAGAAAAGCAGTCTGTTAGAAGAATGGTTAGGAACAAAAGAAAGATCTACAGTCGTCCAAGGCCAAGAACAGGCAGAATGTAAAGGAAGTTAAAGGGATTAGTGCTTTGGTTATAGCCACACCAGCATAGGAACAGCACAGCTAATGCTGGGAGCCACCACCAGTCCAGATGCTACAGGCACCATGGATGTTGTATGCATCTTTGCTGCTGGTACGGAACATGTTTTTATTGTATTCTGGTTCCACTTCAAAGTGGCAAGAAGAAATATCCAATTGGCCAAACCTATATTATGTCCCTGTACTGCCCCCACAAGGGAAGGGGAAAAGGAATCTCTGAACCTCATTATTTCTTTCATGATGGGTTATGTTTTCACCAAGTCTCTCTGACTGGGGAGCCACCAACAATAATTTACCTTTGCACTATAATCTGAAAAGGATAGAAAATTCCAGAAGTTAAGTAACATGTCATAGTAGATATTCAATTCCTGGGAGCTATGTTTAGGAACTGAGCTCCCCTGGCTATTTACCCCTGACTGGGTGTTAAAGTGTCCAAGTTCATTAAGGATGCTAATGAGACACAAGACATGCAGAATCTCCATGGTTCATGAGATGCAAACAAAGCCAACTGCCTGAGCTCAGCAAGGGCCAGAGAGAGTTGTGGCTCAAGATTTTAATAGCACTATCGCAAAAGCTGCACCTTTGTCATCCCAAGCCCTAGTGGAGACTGCCAGGTAACCCTGCTCTCTCCAAAGGCTGTCAGAGGAATCCTCCTCAGAATGAGGAGCTGTGATTCAGAACTTTCTAGCCTTTGGGGTAAAATACCTGCTTAATTGTTGTCAGTAATCCCTCCCTCCAAGGAGCTGGCCTAAAGAAGTTGCTCATTTCCTCCTCTATTAATTCTCTATTTACATCCTCCAACAAAATATCCATTGTGAAAGAGGTTTCTCTCTTTCTACTAAGAATAGTGATAGCAGTTGCCCTTCCAAGTAGAATCCTGGTTTTTTTGTTTGTTTGTTTCACTGTGTTTTTAGAATTTATGAAACACTTTCACATGCTTTATTCAACCTCACAACATCAGTGGGGTAACTATTGCTCTGAGAGAGAAACTAATTTGCACAAAGCTACTGAAAGGAACAGATGGAGGATTGGAACGGAGTGCTGCATGGCCCCCTAGCCCCTATTATTTTCACGATTACACACCTCTTTCTGGACATGACACAGTGTGGGACACATAGGAGTGACCCAGTAAATATCAACGTGAAAGAGGAATGCAGAGACGGAGCATTCTTTAGACGAATTCGCGAGGATTTGGGAGAGAAGTCCCTGCAGAGTATATAATTTCTTCCATAGAATCATCTAAGTGGAAGGTTTAGAAGCATATGTGAGGCTCTGAGGCTATGCCAGTGCTCCAGGACCACCTGCATGGTCAGAGTTGTGTGGTTTTCTTTCCTTTGTTCTGTTTTCAAATGCAGGCTGCACGCCTAGGGTCTGGAACTTGAAGTGCAGAACTTGGAATCCTGGATCTGCCACTTTGCTTTCTTAACCACGTGAAGGTTCAGGCACGCTGATCTGAAAAATTTACCTCCTATGGAGCCCCCTGCCTCTGGATTCCAGGATAGTCTATTCATCATTTCTTAACTACTGGTATGTGCAGAACACCAGGAAGTCTGGCTTCCATCCAGAGAACATGGAGGTGGCTCAATGCTTTCTGCTTTTTACCCCGAATTCTATAAACTCCATGGCAATATAGGCACCTTAGCAAGAAGGAATGAGGTGGATCTCAACAGATGGACTTCTCCTCTGCCCATTTGTCTGAATCAGAGTTATTGTCAACCTTCACTCTTTATGCAGAAGACTTAGGTGTTGCTTTCATCATTTGCTTTATTTTGTTATATAAACTTGCAGAGTTAGATGGTATTTCTTTAAAAATGAAGCCATGGAGGATGTAAGTATAGAGCAAGCTCTGTTAGAGGGCCTGTCCTTTAGGCATTAGAAGCACTGTTTTTAGAACTGCTGTGCTATTTTCTTTTCTTTTTTTAAAAATATATTTTATTGATTTTTTACAGAGAGGAAGGGAGAGGGATAGAGAGTTAGAAACATCGATGAGAGAGAAACATTGATCAGCTGCCTCCTGCACACACACACCCCCGCTCCCCCCACTGGGGATGTGCCCGCAACCAAGGTACATGCCTTTGACCGGAATCGAACCTGGGACCTTTCAGTCCACAGGCCGACCTCTATCCACTGAGCCAAACCGGTTAGGGCCGTTGCGCTATTTTCAATTATAAAATGAGAACAATGCATTGTCATTACCTTCCTTAACGTTTGGAATGGATTCTTCAATAAGACACTGCTTTTCTGTCTTTAAATGAAAGGGAAAAAAAAAAATCCCTTTCATTCTGATACCAAAAAAAAAAAAAAAAAAAAAAAAAAAAAAATACCCATTACATATGATCTACTCGTTCCACAAGCCCCAGGACACATTTTTCCAGGGTGTATTACATGAGCCACAGGCAGCAACCATTGCTTTTCAGGCAGCTCAATGATCCATCACTCTGCCTTCACTTACTCTGCTGTAGTTCACCTGGATGCAAAGAGATTTCCTCCAACTTTTATCCCAACATTAGGGATTCAGGCTCCAAGCTAAAATCCTTGTCTTCATTTTATTTAATATGTTGAAGAATCTGGCTCATTAGTAACGATTGACTATCCAAATGGGCAATCGAAAGGTTTAATCAATATCAGTTACTCATTTGATGCCATATTGTCCTTTCAGAGCAAAAGGTGGTTAACCCCCCTTGACCTTCTGTTTTAATTGCAGCCTTTATTAATAAGCCCCTTACAGGTCCTCAAAGCCCTGTAAAATTGCTTTATTCAAGAATAAATTTTTCCCTTAGAGTTTCCTGAAATCAATGAGAGTGAAGCCAAAGCCACAGGAAGCGCGATTGGCATGGGGTGCAGGGGCAAGGATGCGGGATCCATGAGCTGACCTGGCTGCTGATCTATGCAAGCCTAGACCTTGAGGTAGATCCCTATAGAACGTCCCCATCCCTGCTATTTGGCTCCAGGCTGGATACAGAAATGGCTAATTGGTGTTTCCTCTGACTTCTTGCTTTTGCTGAGAAGCAAAAGTCACTGGATCAGGAGAAAGTAATCTGAGTTCCCAGAAGGAGCACCCATAATTCTGTGCGGTTCACTCAACTCGGAGTCAGTGACCGACAGCCAGTGATGACAACGGGTAGATTTTGTCAAGTTGCTTTCCCTGCATGGACCTCAGTTTCTTCATCACTAAAATGACAGGATCTTCCTGGGCAGTTTCTTAAGTTCTCCTATGCCACTGACATTCTACAATTACTTCATTTCTCTGAGCCACTTCCTTCACTATAGACATAACTATGAGGACAAGATTTGTACAGATCTGAGTCCTCTAAAAAAAGCCAAATTACATCTCCTAATGAAATACTCCACAGCACATTATAGAGGTTGCACACAGATGACTGCATTTGCCTCCTCTAGTCAATAAAAATATATTCGGATTTCAAGAGCTAAAATCCAGCATTACATACATTTAATTATTTCACTTACAACATTATTTTTTTAAGATTTTGTTGCTTTTCAGAGAGAGGAAGAGAGAGAGAGAGAAACATTGATCAGCTGCCTCCTGTATGCACCATACTGGGGATTGAGCCTGAAACCCAGGCTTATGCCTTGAAGCAGAATAAAACTGGTGCATGGGATGATGCACAACCAATGAACCACCAGCCAGGGCTAGCACATTATTTTTACATAGAAAATAAGATTAAAATAAAAAAGTAAAAAGAATGGTATAACTAACTGTATGTACCACTCTTTATGTTTTATGAAATTTGCGTCATCTAATTTATTAAATTATAAAAAGATATGCATTGTGAATGAAGTTAAAATGTACTTTGCTAGGATAACAACAATTCCATCCCAGTGAACTTCCTTCCCACCCATAGGTAACTATGTTTATAAATTTGATGTATATTGTTGCAGCCTATTTTAAAATATAGATGAATACATTAACAAAATTGATAGAAAATTGATAGATACATGAATGCAAAAAGATTTTGGATATGCATAGATAGGTATAGAATATTAGAGAGTAGAGGCCTGGTACATGAAATTCATCCATTCAGGGGGAGGGGTCCCTCAGCCCAGCCTGTGCCCTCGCACAGTCTGGGAGCTCTTGAGGGGTGTCTGACTGCCAGCTTAGGCCCGCTCCCCAGAGAGCAAGCCTAAGCCCGCAATCAGACATCCTTAGTGCTGCCATGTAGGTGGGAGATGCTTCCACCACCACAGCTGCACTCACCAGCCGTGAGCCCAGCTTCTAGTTGAGTGATGCTCCCCCTTTGGGAGCTCACCGACCACTAGAGGGCAGCTCCTGAGTTGAGCGGCCCCCTGGTGGTCAGTGGGTGTCATAACAACTGGTTGTTCTGCCATTCAGTCAATTTGCATATTAGCCTTTTATTATATAGGATTATCAAATTGCTTTGCAAGTTGATAACACCACTTTGTGATTTTATCTTTCTAGATTTTTTCCAGCACTTGCTACTATTGAACTTTATTTTTACTAACCTGATAGGTGTAAAATACTTGTGATATTTGTGTATTTCATTTTTGTTTGTCTCATGTTTATAGTTCTTAGGTCAGTGAGGTTGAATTTTTTTACATATATTTAATCACATTTAATATATTTCATTCTTTTCTATGAATGGCCTATTCATAACCCTTGTTTTCTAATTCAAGTTATTTTATTTAACAATTTTTATGATATATTCATATATTTGGCTATTAGTTTATTTGTTTATGTTATAAAATCATTTGGATTCAACAAAAGTCCATTTATGGAAAAACATAAAAGAATATGACTTTGCTCTTACTTGATTGCTGGTTTCTTCAAAGGAGCTCTATAATATTCAAGTACACAATAGTTTCCTTTCTTAAACTGGTCTCCTAATTTCTCCTACATGAAATTGGAAAAAAAAAAGTCTCAGACATTGCCAGGACTAATATTAGGAGTGTCCAAATCTAAAATGTATCATTTGACTTTTAAGCAATTCTATTTTTTCCTCAGATCTACCAACTATTATATTCAATACTGATTACAAATTATTTTTAAGCACCCAAATGGGTTGCCTTCCAGTAATATTAGAAAAGGTAGACTTTATAAAAATAGCCACTGTCTCTAATTTAGTCTTTCTAATGGGTGTGGATTAGACAAAAAAGTGAGGTGAAGGAAGAGGGGCATACAGATTAAAAAGAAATTATTGAACTACTATAGTAATACTAGCATTTTGATATTATTTACTCATGTTATCATTATAAAACTTTTTTAATGGAGTAACACCATTCCATATTATATGGTGCTACATTTCAAAGTAGTATATGGTGATGTTTACAGAGCTAGAGATATTTTTCCTTATAAAACATTTTCTGCTCTGCTTCCGTATGCTGAAAAACATCTTGAATGTACAACATTTCTCACAATTATATAACCTAAAAATATTCATTTATTCATTTTTATGTTCTACAAATACTTATGTATGCTTTACTATGGTGGAATTAGTCCAGAATCAAACACCATACTGAGAGCATCTATTCATATAGACTAGTTAATTTTACAAAGTGGGCCTGGTATATTTACTAACATACTCCAGAGGAGCATCAAGGTAATCAAAATGGAATCTATTAAAATAAATTAAGTGCAGCCAGGACCTCAATTTGCTTTCTTCTATATCACTTCCTTTTATTTACGAGTCAACCAGAAAATATGATAGTCATCCATGGGTGTATTGGTTTTTTATGGCTGCCAAAACAGAAATTAATCACAAATTTAGTAAGTTAAAGCAATGCAAATTTACTTCATTGCAGTTCTTGTGGTCAGAAATGCAACCAGGCCTCAGCGCTTCCGTCTAGGTATCAGTAGAGCTCGCTCCTCCTGGAAGCTCTAGGGAAGAATCTGGTCCTTGCCTTATCCAGCTTCTAGAGACACCTACTTGGCCCATTGCCACGTTCTCCACATTCAGAGCTTCGCTACCGGGTTCAGTTATCTGCATGGCTCTGCTTCTCTTTCCTGGCCTCCCTCTTCTACTTCAAAAGCTCCCTTCTGAAGACATTGGCCCAATCCAAACAACCCAACATCATCTTCCTATTCAAGGTCAGCTAACGAATAACCTTAAGTCCATCTGAAACCTTAATTACATTTGCCAAGCGCCTAACTATCACAAGTCCCAGAGGTCATGATATTGATACCACTGGGGGGCGGGGAGCATTATTCTTATTACTCCAATGGAAATATGCAGGATCAGAATGGTTTTAGGTAATTTTGAATCAGGAAACAGAACCCTAAATAATCTGCCCGGAAGGAATGCATTTTAACAAATGCATTGGTCACCGAGTAAGTGGTCAGAGTGTGTATGTCATGGATAAATACACATAATGAAGGTGTTAAAGCTCCCTTCCCTCCATGCCTTCCTCTTTTTTTTTCTTTCTCTTTTCTTTCTGAAATGTTTACCAAATTACTTCTATGTATTAGGAGGACTTGTGATAGCTGGATATAAAATGACAAAAAAAGAAAAATTCCATGCTTGGAGAGCTCACAGTTTATTATATAAATTGACACAACCAAATAACTATAACATAGGATGACAGGTGGACTGTTAGAGCTTGTAAAAAAAATGTTTGGCTGGCTGGGTTTTCCAAACCATACATTATGGGATATTTGTCCCAGATAGTGTCCATACAAAGAATGACATGTCAACTGTAGTAAGAAATACTCTGCTTTATAACCTTCCCAACCCATCCTTAACTCCCTCACACCCATCACTGTGAGGCTTGCAATGCCCACTAGCATATTATCATCTCTAAGAACTCCTGCAATAGGAATATCTGTTTGCTACGTTAATCCTTTACAAACTTAGTTGACTTAAAAAAAAATACACCTTTAAAAAAAAGTTTTCTGTAATTGGCTTATTTGCTTCCCAACAAATCTGTAAGACATATTCTGAGAAACATTCTTCTGAAAGAATAGACACAAAAATTAACTTTGTTTGCTATCATTCAGAGGTTGAGATCATCTATTAGAAAATGGACATAACTTCCTGGCCAGTGTTGCTCCATGGTTGAACATCAACCTATGAACCAGGCAGTCCTGGCTCCATTCCAGGTCAGGGCATGTGCCTGGGTCACAGGATCGACCTCTAGTGTGGAGCATGCAGGAGGCAGCTGACTGATGATTCTCTCTCATCATTGATGTTTCTCTCTCTCTCTCCCTCTCCCTTCCTCTCTGAAATCAGTGCAATCATACTTTTAAAAATGGAAATAATGAAGCTGGACTTCCACTGCAGCAGGTGGTGTGCAAGGAAGAGCCTTCCAAAGCCCCATTTCACCATCACTACCACCTGAATACTCACACCACTTTCATGCACTCCTCATAACAAAGAAGAGGACTTTTTTCACCCCTTCAATCTGAGTCAATCCAGCATGTGTCTTTGACCAAGAGAATGCAGAAGAAGTGATTTCCAGAGCCTGCAGGGGACATGCAACCTCCCTCTCTCGCCCTCAGCATAGCTGCCATGCTATGAGAAGGCCGAGCCACTGGGAGCGGAACTAACATGCCTCTGAATGGCTCCAGCTGTGGACAGTGATCACTGAGAGCTCAGATATATGACCCAAGTAGACCTCTCCCTGCTTGCCCCCAGCTTTTGAGCTCCCTGGACCGACACTATGTGAGGCAGGGATGGGCTGTTCCTGCCAGGTGCTGTCCAAATTGCAAATTTAATTTATGAGTAAATAATATTTATTTATAAATGAATCCATTTCAGAGCAGTCTGTTACACAGCAATAGATAATTGAAAGACGGATATAAATTTGACAAGTATTCCTGATTTAAGAAATACCATGTGCAAAAGCAGAGATATAAATAAGTGTGGCATGTTCCAGAAACAAGTGGCTCCATGTGACTGAAATACTGGGTACAGGAGGAGGAGTCCTGACCTGCAGGGGTGCAGAGGTAAATAGGGCATAAGTAATAACATTTTTTAAACTAGCATAAAACTCTAAGTAAGTATCCTGAAATATCCTACCATATTATTTTGTCTGCTTTGGATTTTTCTCTCTTCTCCTCATAAGAGCCCTCTGTTTTTTTCTTTTGTAGAACCATCGTTGGCCACTCTCCATCTACATGTCTTGAACAAGGCACACTTATATAAATACTAATTCAAAAATGGGAAAACGAACACCCTTGAGGGGGATATGCTTGACCAACCAGTTCATTTCGCCCTTCAGCTCCAGTTTGGCTGAGGGATGAACTCAAGATTCAAGTTGGATATCTGGGCTAATCTCAGAAAAGTTGCCTGGGTTAACATACACACTAAACTGCTAAAAAAAATTATTTTTCTTTCCCACTGAGGAACGAAAGGTGATAAAAAAGAGAATGAGCACTTAACTGAATTTCAAGTGGTCAATTTACATTTCAATCAGTCACTCATTTATTCATTCGACAAATATTAATTCCTAAATCTGTTTGACCAGAGATTCTCAATCTTACTGCTTTTTAAAATCATATTGCTGGGGTTAAGCCTGGTCATGAGCATTTTAAAAAGATCACCAGGGTATTTTTTGCAGCTAAGATTATACCTTGATAAGCATAAAAATTATACAAAAGCTTCTTTAAAACACCTACTCACCCATTCTATCTCCTAGACATTCTTATCAAGTAGCATTGGGGTAAAGTAGATAATCTGTATTTTCTAAAAACCCACCACATGCAGTAGCCCCCTCCTACAGTGGATGCCTGAAACCCTGAATAACACTGAATCTTAAATATATTTTTGTATTCATACAAACCTATAATAAAGTTTAATTTATAAATTTGTCGCTATAAGTGCAATCACTAAATATAACAATGTTATAATAAACTTATGTGAATGTTCACCTCCTTTCCCTGTCTCTCTCTCTTTATGTCAAAATATCATATTGCAGTGTACTCACCCTTCTTGTGGTGCTGAGATCATAAGTGACCACACTTATTCCTGACTGGTGGAGCTGTCCCTCTCTTGAAGTGAATGGCCGGGTGTCACTCATTTCAGGAAACCCCTCGCTCTCTGATGCAACTCCTTGCTGTCAGTCAGAACACGTTTTCTGTTCATGTCTCCCACTCACAAACTTAGAGTGTTTTCCCTCTCAACTAAGCCCTTATCATGCATTGTAACGGTGTCTTTTGCAGGTTGAAGAGTGATAGCAAAACTAATACAAGCTGCTTCCCTCACCACCACCACCACTCCCAGCCCCGCTGCCCCACCGCCCCCTGCGGCACAATTTCATGAATACAAGGTTCATTCTTACTCTAGATCTCAACAACCTCAGCACTTTCTTTTTTCACTTTCCCTATTAAATCAAGGAAGTTTCACCTTTTCACTGAAAGGAAGCCCTTTCTGGCTTCTCTTTGGCATATCTGAATTGCCAGCATCTTACTCTTACGCTTTGGAGCCATTATTAAGCAAAATAAGGATGACTCGGACATAAGCACTAAGAAACCAGCACAGCCCACAGCTGATCGGATAACCAAGATGGCTAAGGGGTGTGGGCATGTGGAGTCTAGTGTTTGAAAAATACCAAATCATCACTCAAATAAATGCCAAATTGTGGTGAAATGCTCTACAAGCAGATGATTCCTGTCCCTCTTGAGATCTGAGGAAGGGCAGGGGATTTCATCAGCTATTCAGAGAACACTGCTTGTTAGAAGGGAGAGATGAAGGGGAGTCTGAAACAAGATTAAGATGACTGGCCGCTGGCTGGACTCAGTGGTTGAGCATTGACCTATGAACCAGGAGGTCACGATTTGATTCTTGGTCAGGGCACATGCCCAGGTTGTGGGCTCAAACCCCTGTGTAGGGCATGCAGGAGGCAACCGATCAATGAATCTCTCACATCACTGATGCTTCTATCTCTCCCTCCCTCTCTGAAATCAATAAAAAAATCTGTATATTTTTTAAAAAGCCATCATCCTATCACCTGAGCACTAGCTGAGTGCTGAGAGCTGAGCACTGGTGCTGTTTAAACAATAACAAAAAAAAAAAGATTGAGATGACTGTCTCCAGCAAAGCAAGAAGGAACCATTCACTTGCCATGCCCTGTAAATCAAATGCAGAAACCACCGGGGAGGAAAGAATGGTGACCAGGGCCTGACTTCTGCCGAAATGTCAGGGTGGTTGAAAACTGAGTTCCATCCATAACTTCAGCAATGTGTCTTTCTTGGATGCTCTAACAAGAGCCATTTCAGAAGACTGTTCTGGGCTACAGCCTGACTGCAGTGGACTGAGTACAAAATGAGAAGAGAAAGTTTAGAGATAATGAGTAGAAAATTATTCTGAGAAATGTTTCTATGCAGGAAAGTAGAAAAAAAGGTTACATAATTAGAAGATAATAATATGGGTCAAGAGATATTTTTGTTTGTTTGTTTTATTAATTGAGAAAATGCATGTTTTCCAATAAAAATTATGTTTGATAACTGTTGTTAGGACTGCAAAATGTGTGGCTGTGAGGGAAAACAGTATGAATGTTCCTCAAAAAAAATTAAAATAATACTACCATATCACCAACACCCTCATGAGCTGGTTATGTCCCAAGGGCCTCACCTCCATATACCATCACGTTAGGAAGTAGATTACAACATTTGAATTTGTAATGCTGACAATTAAATAAGCCAAAGACAAGACATAATGTGTTTTCTTTCATTGTTCTTTTGTGAATTATTTGTGTTTTATAGAGGCACTACTAATCCAACAAGAAGTTTTGGTTACTTGTAGCCTTTCTTCACAGCACCAACCACAATTTGGCATTTATTTGAGTGATGATTTGGTATTTTTCAAACACTAGACTCTAAGCTCCATAATAACAGAATCCTTATCTGTTGTTGGTCATTATTTTATCATTAGCAACTAACACAGTTGCTCATCTGTAGTAGACATAAATTAAACATCTAATCTAATAAAAGAGTAATATGCAAATTAACCATCTCTCCGGAACACCTAAGCCATGCCCACCAGCCAAGCCACACCCACCAGCCAGACAGAGTGGCTGTATGCAAATTAACCCAGCCAAGATGGCAGCTGGCAGCCATGAAGCTAGAGTAAACAGCAGGCTTCCATTGCAACTGCCTGCCTAGGCTGGCTGAGCCTATGCTCATGGTAACAATGTTTCAATTATAGAAGCCATGGAGCTGAAACAAACAGGAGGTTTCCTTACCTGCCTCAGCCTCGGCTCAAAGCAATAGTGTTTCAATTATAGAAGATAAATAAACCCCAGAAACCTGATTCCAGCCAGCCTTGCTGGGACCTTGGGTCAATGGGAGCTGTGGGCAGCCTGAAAACGGCCCTCAGCCCCTCACCCAGGCTTGCCACACCCCAATGGGGTGAGGGTCCACACTGGGGGGCTTGGCCAGCCTGCAAACAGCCATCAGCCCCTCACCCAGGCTGGCCAGGCACACCAGCAGGTGGACATCCCATGAGGGGTTCCAGACTGTGAGAGGGCACAGGCTGGGCTGAGGGATCCCCAGAGTGCACAAATTTTTGTGCACTGGGCCCCTAGTCTATAATAATAAAAGCATAATATACTAATTAGACCAAACAGATGAATGACCTGGACATCCTTCCAGCGAGGGCAAAGCTGATTGCATGAGTTTCATGCATAGGGCCTCTAGTTCTTAAATAAATGGCTGAACACACTTTACCTCTGTGTTCTTTCTCTGGAAGTCAGGACCACACATTGCACAGTAAGACCAACTCCCCATTTATCCTGGAGAAATTTAGCCCCAGCAATAATTTATACTCCCCTTTGATAATGAAAACCTGTGCCTCTGGCCCAATTTTGAAGATATTTGAAAGAGTTTTCTTTAAAAAATCATATCTTGCAAATGAGTTAATTATTTTTGTTTGGGTTACAGTGATTCTGTAATTGAAGATTAATTGGTTCCACCTGCTCTGTAATTTTCCAATTAATAGGTAATAGCTTTCGAAAGCCATTTTGTTTCTGACATGTGTAGGAATGTATTTAAGATGGTAATTTTCCTCTTAATGTTCTCTGTTGCTCCGCACCCCCCCCCTTTTTCTTCAAGTCATGTGGCAAATGGTGTATTCTTCCAATGTGAGTTGAGGCCTTTGGAGGACACATGTTTCTAAACAGGATTATAGACTTTTTACTTTGCAATAGGTGTTCTGGGTTCATTTAGTATTTGCTGCTGTACCTAGTACTGATTAATGACAGTAATTTTTAAGGCTAGAGATTTATTATTTTTTTATTTAAAATTTGATTGATGATTTGATTAAGTTTCTTCCAGCTGAATTTTCATATTCTAGAGATTTTTGGCTGTAAAATTACTACTGTAAGTGATGGGGGGAGTAGAGAGAAAAGGGAGAGGAACTTTCAAAACCATCTGAGCATAAATATTCAACTCTATATCTTCCTACTGGAAAACTGACCTTGAATGAAACATTACTTAGTTGTAGGTGTGATGAATGAACACTTGAAGGGTTTGGAGTATCTCCTTTCTTCTTCTTCATCATCAAAATTAATATCAAGGTCAAACAATTTTTAGATCCTTCAGGGTATAATTTATATGATTTTGCTAAACAATGACAAATTGTGACTTGTACTGGAGAAAGTGGTCAAGTAACCAAAACCTTCCTGTTGGGTTAGTATTTCTTCTGTAAAACAAAAATAATGAAAAATGAGAACTCAGACCATGAAAGTTTATTTATTCAACAAATACTTTTTTTTAACATTTACCATATGCCAGAAGCAATTCTAAGTAGTTGACATGCTTCAGTAAATAAACCAATCATAGACATCTGTTTTATCATAAAGTTTATATGTTATTATAGGTGAGATAAGCAATACAGAAAACAAGTAAACTAGAGATTTCCACTTCAGGCCATGATGAATTAGCAAAGACTAAATGTTTCTTCCTGCTTAAAAACAAATAACTAAAAACAACAAAACAGAAAACCAGACAAAATATATGAAATATGGTTTTTAGACATTCGACAGCAGGCAGCACAAAACTGTGAGAAAGTTAAAAAATGGCAAGTGCTATTGTTGTCCACTCCCTAAAGTATGGAAAGAGTTTCCAGGCTACAGTGCAGAGAGAAAGAATTCAAACACACCAGCTGCTTTGCTGCATTGAGGATTCAGAGGGTGGAGTACTCAGGAGGTAAGATGGTTGTAGTTTGTGAAGCAGATCATTGGAGATGAAGATGAGACAGAAAAGAAGCTTGGAGATCTACAGGGGGCCCCCTCAAGTCTTGAGCTAAGTGCTGATTAATATTAGCATGAGCGAAACTACCAGAGTCAGTGGAAGAATAACCAGAGAGCAGGAGACCAAACAAGTCCAAAAGCTAACAGTTCTAAATAGTTCCTGTTTATTCCAGCTGAGTGGGGAGACTTTGCAGTTCACCAGGCAGGGTGTGAAGACCTCAGAAGGACATCACTTTCACAAGGAGACCAAATTAATCATAGATAAGGCTTGCTCTGAGCCTGCTCTAACAAAATGTAAAAGCAAAACTCAGCCCAGACAGCGTGGCTCAGTGATTGAGCATCAACCTATGAACCAGGATGTCATGGTTTGATTCCCAGTAAGGGTGGTGCCCAGGTTGCAGGCTTAATCCCCAGTGGGGGAGCATGCAGGAGGCAGTCAATCAATGATTCTTTCTCATCATTGATGTTTCTATCTCTCTCTCCCTCTCTGAAATCATATATATATATATATATATATATATATATATATACACACACATATATATTTGTACATATATGTGTGTGTATAAAAGGTCAGCAAATATGTCATCAGAAACTATTTATGCCAAAAGACAAATGAAGGAGACATCTCTATATTATTAATTAAATAGAATTCTATATCCATTGTAAATATATTTCAAAAGTGTAGGTGAGATTCCAGGCTGTGGAATGGAGAATAAAGTTGGCAGTGTCCGTTGGAAGAGAGGAGAAAAGTCTACCAAGGATATATTCACTTCCTGTTCACACTGTTGTATCTGGTGGTGGAGGATTAATGCCTTCTCCAACAGATAAAGGAGAGAGTTTGATTCCCTTGGCATTTTGCATAGGTCACTGAGCAAGTGAACTACCAAATATTTCATGGTCAGCTCTGTGATTCTACCAGTGTAGACTCTTGTGCTGACAGCATGTGGAACACAACCCTGAGCCCTTTCCCTGGGGCAACAGAAGATAAGATTATGAACATGATCCAGCTGGTGGCAAGGCGTTGACCATGAGAGCCGAGCCTTTGTCACACTAAATTATATGATGTACCCTCCTGCTGGGGGAGAGAGATATTATGGGTGTATTCTGCCATCCTCTCGCCTGCATTTGAACCTGGTTATTAAGACATATAAGCATTGCCTAATAACAAGAACTTAGTCCATGCCTTTCCCAGTGAGTAGGTCCAGGAGCAACGTGCTGCATGCACAGCTCATTTAGGATACAGCAACTGAAAGAAAGCATCAAAGCTCACCATCACCTCTACCCAGAATAGCCAGCAGCAGCCAACTGCCAAAGCTCATCAGTCTGCAGAGACTTGGATCAGTGTGCACCCTTCCCAATTAGATGCCTTCATAGGAACAAGCAATCTGTGGGGAATGAAGCCAGCCAGCACCACTAATTCACCATGGGGGCATCTGCCATGTCACATATTAAACCAGAAAGTGAACCTTAGGGGTTTATTTTGGCTCGTTCTTTACCCCAAATTATCTGAATATTATAGACAATCCAAAGTGAGATGACATGACCAACAACCAATAAAACAATATCATCATTTGACCTGTCCTTTTGTGCTCATATGACACAGTTCCCTATGGCATCATGGGTTGAAACAAGTTCTGAGCAAGTATCTCCAGCTGTAAAAAGTGATATTCATGCCCTAATCGGTTTTGCTCAGTTGATAGAGCGTCGGCCTTCAGACTGAAGGGTCCCAGGTTCGATTCCAGTCAAGGGCATGTACCTTGATTGCAGGCACATCCCCAGTGGGGAGTGTGCAGGAGGCAGCTGATTGATGTTTCTCTGTCATTCATGTTTCTAGCTCTCATCCCTCTCCCTTCCTCTCTATAAAAAAATCAATAAAATATATTTTAAAAAAATAAAAAAAATGATATTCATTGTGAAAACTCAGAAGTTGACCTCTTTAAGAAGCACGCAAGAATGGTAGTGAAATCAGAAAGCCTGGTATCCAAGCCTCAGAAGGAAGTGAGTGATGAGACCTCACCAGCAGAGGGCAGAGGATCTGGGGAGGCAGAAGGAGTAGTGGTCAGAGCTAAGCAGAGAGACACCAGTTTTTCAGATCTTCATGCAAGCACTGGCAGGGTTCATACTTTCAGAGTCGCAAATAACCTAGAACATAAATCTACTTCTAGCGTTTCAAGTTTCCTTTAAAAAGAGCAGAAGGAGTAACCTGAACACAGTCCAGATACTATCTGATGTCCATCAACCTCAGCCTGGCAGAGGCTTTGTCTCAAGGCCAGGAAAATAGGGACATAGACAATGACTGGCCAATCTATGTGGAGTTTGGTGAGAAAAACCACCCCTTCTGGAGATCATTCTGATGATAGAGCACACAGTCTGCCCAATTTATCAGCCCTGAGTGACACATATGCAGCTGCAGATTGGTAGAGAGGAGGTTTTAGAATGTGTTATTGGCCCTAGCTGGTTTGGCTCAGTGGATAGAGTGTCAACCTGTGGACTCAAGGGTCCCATGTTTGATTCCATTCAAGAGCATGTACCTTGGTTGTGGGCACATCCCCAGTGGGGAGTGTGCAGGAGGCAGCTGATGAATGTTTCTCTCATCGATGTTTCTAGCTCTCTATCCCTCTCCCTTCCTCTCCGTAAAAAATCAATAATATATATATATTTTAAAAAAGAATGTGTTACTGCCTATTCTGTGGTTGTTAGCCACCATATGTACAATTTGGTGGTGCCCTGAGAGAAACATGTTTCCCTGTGAATATATTTGCATTTTTGTTAGACTACATGGTGGAGGTAAGATTTTGTGACTCAAAGGACTAATAACTCGGTTTCTGACAGCTTTGCCTGCCACTTCTTGAGTCTGAGTAAATCAAGGCTGGCCCCGAGCCTCCCTATTTTTCTTTCTGTGTGGCCAAACCCTGGTTGGCAGAAAGATAAGAAAACACCCATGCTTGTTTTTATATGATCTCAGTGCTCCACATCCCTTTGTCATTTGCCATCATCCTCTCTCTGACAAGGTGGGCAAGAATACACATTTTGAGATCAACCTTAAAATAATGATGATGCTCATAATGGTCATGGTAATATGTCAAACATCAGTATTGACTGCAACCTGGAGGGTGAGGTGTTTTTGTTTGTGGAATCCAGAGACAGGGTCTGTGTCCCTGGGTGTCCCGCGGAGAACCTGTTCAAAGAGCTGACGCATTCCACTTTGTTATGCCTATGAAGGAAAGCGTGGGCTTCCATGAACACTTTGGGGTCTATTTTTTTCCAGTCCGATTTGGGCCTCTGCTTTTCTTTCTCAGGGAGCACAATGGATTTCCCAAGAGGAAGAGCCAGGAGCTTTCCATATTCTCTCCTCCATGCTCATTATAACTTTGGTCAAAGCTTACAGATTCTGAAAACGCTGCTGTTTCCTGGCAATCATGGGGCTCTCAGCCTCATGAGGACATGCCATTCCTGCCGGCGTGGCCTTACACCTACGGTGAGGGATATCTGCAGAAGTCTTGCGAATGTGCAATATCTCCGCTGTAGAAGGAGCTCATAAGAATGCCTGCTGCCCTGATCGGTTTGGCTCAGTGGATAGAGCGCCGGCCTGTGGACTGAAGGGTCCCATGTTCGATTCCGGTCAATGACACGTACCTTGGTTACGGGCACATCCCCAGTGGGGGATGTGCAGGAGGCAGCTGATCCATGTTTCTCTCTCATCGATGTTTCTAGTTCTCTATCCCTCTCCCTTTCTATCTATAAAAAATCAATAAAATATATTTTAAAAATTAGTTTAAGGATTCCTGCAAAACCTGCTGCCAGATTCGCTGGCCTTGACGGATTCCAATGAGCCCATGCATATTCACAGAAATGAAAAATTCCTTTTCCGACTTAAAGAGTGGCAGCGGGTTAGTCAATTCCGCAGCCTAATCAATCTCAGACTACCTGCTTCCACTGGCAGCTCAGCAATCTTCTGGACTCTTCTACCTTTGCACTGTGAGACCTGTGTTGCTGGCGGTAGGACTGAAATAGAACTCTTTTGGTAGACGGTTAACAACATTGAAACTTCAAGCTACACAGTGGCTCTTGCAAATTTAGAGGACAAAGTGGAGGGTTAATAAAGGAAATGCTTGTGCTTTTATATCTCTGAGTTTGTGCTCTGGTAAAAGGAGGCAATTCATGAAACTGAGGTCTTAGATTTGAGTGATAAAGTCAGAAAGTAGTTTGCAACTTATATTGTTTAAAGTAGCACATTTAAAAATAAAAAAGCAGCCCTGATATGTTAATATACTTTTGAATATAATATTGAGTAAAATATATTATTATAAAGCTATTTGTGATAAGACTGTGTAAAACTCTTTTATAATAAATTAAGAAAAGCTACAGTGATAAAAATGATGTTGTATTTGTAGGGAAAAAGGCAAGCAGACCAAGTGAATAGAACAGAGTCCAGAAATAATATACACATATGGATATTTGAATTATGCCAAGAAAGAGTTATAGAACCATGCAGTTTTAAGAAAGAATATGTAGACCCCCGTGTACCTTTACACACTTTCTCAGGTATATCTTGCAAAATTATAGTACAATATTACAACTAGGATACTGACACCTATACAGTTCATCAATCTTGTGTGTGTGTGTGTGTGTGTGTGTGTGCGCGCGCACGCACAGCTGTTTAATTCTACGCAAGTTTATTACACATAGAGGTTCACAACCACAGTAGACACAGAAGTTCCCTCACCACAAGGATCCCTTGTTTGGCCCTTTAAAAATCACACCCTTCTTCTCCCCATTTTTCTTCCCTTTCCTACTCTCTGCAACCACTGATCTATTCTCTATCTCTATAATTTTGTCCTTTCAAGAATGTTATGTAAATTAAATCACTCAGCATGGCTTTTTTCACACAATGTAATTTCCTGGAGATTCATCCAAGTGGGTGAGTGTAATAAATACTATTGAGTGGTGTTCTATGGTATGGATACGGTATTGTATACATTGAAGGACACCTGGCTTGTTTCCAGTTTGAGCTATTATGATGAAAGCTGCCATGAACATGTGTTTACAGGATTTGTACTAACATAAATTTTCATTTACCTGGGATAAATTCCTCAAAATGCAATTGCTAGGTTAGATGGCAATAGTATGTTTAGTTTTATAAGAAACTAACAAATTGCTTTAAAATATATATACTAGAGGCCCGATGAACAAAATTCGTGCATGGGTAAGGTTCCTTGGCCTGGCCAGCAATCAGGGCCGATCTGTGGGGGGACTGGTGGGACGATCGAAGTGGGGGGGGGGCGTCCCGCTGGCACCCACCTTGGCTGGCCTGGTGCCATTCGCTGGCTGGCCTCACCCTTAATTGCCCCACTGCTGCCACCAGTTGCCTCCCTCTGTGGGATGACCAGGGGGATGATTGGGGGACCCCTGTAGGCACCCACCTTGGCTGGCCTGGGGCTGTGGGCAGGGGGCAGCTCCTGCATTGAGCATCTGCCCTTTGGTGGTCAGTGCATGTCATAGCGACGGGTCGTTCCACTGATCATTCCACTATCTGATCAATTTGCATATTAGGCTTTTATTGTATAGGATAATTGATTTCAGAGTGGAAGGGAGAGGGGAGAGAGACAGAAACATCAATGATTAGAAAGAATCATTGATTGGCTGCCTCCTACATGCCCACTACTGGGGACCGAGCCCACAACCTGGGCATGCGCCCTTGACCAGAATCAAACTTGGGACCCTTCAGTTCGCAGGCCAGTGCTCTATCCACTGAGCCAAACCAGCCGTGACCAAACTAATTTTTTAGAGAGGAATATGCTTTTCAATAAATAGAAATGGTATTTATTGAGCACTTACTATATGTCAGATGATTCATTCATTAACTCCTGCATACATTCATTCAACCATGATTTACTGATTATCAACTATGGTCATGGTACTGTTCAAGAGCTGGGGATAGAGTGATGAACAGGATAATTTCCCTGCAGGGAAATTGTGGGAAGGAGACAACAATAAATATATGAACAAAAATAATAATTTCAGATAGTGGGAAGGGAAATAAAAACAATAAAGAAGATAGTGGTTTAGAATCTGATAGAAAAAGAGCACTTTAGCTAAGGTGGTCAGGGAAGGCTTCTTAGAAGTGGTGATACAGAAACTGAAAACTGCCTGATGAGATGAAAGAGGCCTTGCAGAGATCAGAGGGAAGCTGGTTCCAAGCAGAGGGAATGAAAAGTGCCAAGGCTTTGGAATGTGAGTGGTACGGGCAAGTATTAGGACAGTAGGGAGCGAGTGTGACAGGAGACCACTGATTAAAGGAAAGGAGGAGGCGACAAAGAGGCAAGAGAAACAGAAGTGTCTGTTATTACATAGTTACCTTCCAGGTCTTAAGGTATTATTTTATTTGCAATTTAAAACTATGCAGGGGTTTTACACAAAAAAAATAGCACTAGACTCACATTTGGTTGATTGTGAAGAATAGACATATGAAATATATAGTGAGGTTTCATCAGGAATACATAATATAGGTTATCTCATTGAGGAGATGCTAGGATCCAACCCTACCCAGTAAACTTAAGGATATTTAGGAAGAAAAAGACTAGTGGGGGTGATCAGGACCCAGATTCCAGCCAATTTCTCAATTCCTTCATAGGAACCTGGGAAAGGCAGTGTTCCTTGACACCATGAAACATCTATGGGCTTTGATGTTCAAATTCTGACTGCCATTTGCTAGCAGCCTCAGACCATGAATCGTTCTGAACGCCTATTTCCCCAATTATAAATAAAACAAAAAACTTTGCAGAATTGTTATGAATTAAATGAAACAATGTGTTTCTCCATAGGGTCTTATTCTATGGCTTCCATGAGCCTTGAGGAGAAAACAGTACAGAAGGCTCCAGACTTAACGATGTTTTGACTTACGATCTTTGTACTTTATGATAATGCCAAAGTGATATGCATTTAGTAGAAACCACACTCTGAATTGTGAGTTTTCTTCTTTTCCAAGTTACCAATATGCAGTATGATACTACTCTTGTGGTGCTGGGCAGCAGCAGCAAGGCACTGCTCTCAGTAATCATGAGGAAATATCCAATTCGCTATAGTGTATTCCTTGTGGTAGATGATTATGCCTAACTGTAGGCTAGTGTAAGTGTTCTGAGCATGTGAAGGTAAGCTAGGCTAAGCTATGATGTCTGATAGGTTAAGTGTATTAAGCGCATTTTTGCTTTAACATATTTTCAATCTACAATGGGTTTATTAGAATATAACCCAATTGTAAGTCGAGAAGCAACTATAAAAGCCCAGAAACCCCTCCTGGCATTTCTTGACACAAGATTTCCTCCGAAATGGCTTACATTAGGAAATGACATATTACCACAGATTTCAAAAACATTAATAGGAAAGAAAAACATTAATAATTATGTAGAGGCCAGAATTTGACTTCAAATTTGTATCAGCAACCTACTTCCTCAAACAAATGAACGTGGGGGGAAAAAAGTGAATTCCTAGGTGATTTAAAATTCTTGGGCAAAGGTAGAGACCAACTGCTAACTGTGCATCTGTGATTACTATGATCAATGGTAATTTACTCTAAACCAGGTTTGATTACTGCTGTTTAGCTCAAAAACAGCATAAGCAAAGGGGTGCCCGGTGTGAAAACATCTCCATGGTCTTGGTGAAATAGGAATTAGGAACAGATTTCAAGATAAACATGAACACTTTCCTAGTCTGATTCACACATGAAACAGAACCCCTATAAAAATGGAAACTGTGCTAGTGCCTAGGTTGAAATGAGGTATGATTCAAGCTGTTTCCACTTCCTACATGCACTTTGCATATATGCAAAGGATAATGGTTTGATGAATATATTCTTATCTTCAAACTCATCAAGTTGTATATTAGTACATTAGAAATGGAGGTGATTTCTATGTCAATCAAAGCTTAATAAAGTGTTTTACTTTGTTCTTTAAAGACAATGGAAATGCATTAAAATTGGACACATTCTAATAAGAATGTCAGATAAACAACATTGAATTTTTTCTGAAGGGATAAGATAATCTGGCTGTTAATAAGAAGTGGTCGCTTTCTGCCTTTTGGAAGACTAAGGTTCTCCCAAAAGAAGTTGTTTACTCAGAAAGTAGAGGAAGCGTATTCGTTTTATTTCTTGTTTCTTTCTAATCAGACCATTCCTTTCTGTTCATACCTGCTCCTTGGTGTCAAATCTCAAAAGTGAGAGGAAAAGGCACTAAGTAACCATCATGTCCCTAACCCTTTCCCCACAGAAAATCAGTAAACAGGCACTGGTAACTGAAATCCCTCTAATGGAAGCCAGCAATTCATATGAACAGCATCAGTTTGCAAATTCTAGGTTGAAAGAATTCCAAGACTTCAAAGCCCACTAGGAAAAAGAGATTCAGAACTCACTGAAAATGGTTAAATTGCCTATTTACAATGACTTTTCAGTATGAGATGCTTTTCAGTCTTTATGTTTTCATATTTAGCATGGAAAGTTTCTGTTGGAACTATTGCCTAGATTTCATCACATCATGTTTCTTTTCATTTTTCTTCTGAAAAAGTAACAATGTTTTGTGGGAATGACTGTAATACAGAGATGTCAGGTTGATTATGAAGTTGATGTATTCAGCTTTGGTCATCCTAAGTTAGATGGAGGCCCATCAAAAAGCTAGCTTGTACTCCTAGCTACAAGTTGTCTGCTCTAGTTCTGTTAATATGTGCTCTTATGTTGTATGAAGGAAAAAAAACCATAAATGATTTGTGGGGCTGTTAATAGAAATATTATTTTGTCTTATTAAGATGTTATTTTTTATATTTAATCCCCCAAAGTATCATTTAGAAAGAATTAACCATGATTCTTTTATTTTCTTTGTTCAGAATATGATGGTATTTGACGAAGTGTAGATGTGTTATAAATTCGGTTTTGAAAGAGTCATTTTAAAGAATCACTTAATAATTTATGGCAATATAAAAGGGTAACAATGAGGGAAAATGTAAATATATATCTAAATAAAATTAGAATGAATATGAAAATTAAGTTGATCAAATCATAGAAAAAAATCAATATATGAAAAAATACTTTTTATATCTGGAAAATAATTTTGAAATAAAATAGCATGAAGAAAAGATGAAAATATTGATTATACATATATGCATATATACACACAATTAAAATATAACTTTTTCTGTAAACATTAATAAATAGAAAAGCAGAAATGTTCAGGCAGTTCAAGATTTTTAGGAATATATTCTAAACAACTAACAGCATCTATGGAAGTACAACTATATAAAACTTTTACTTCTTAAACCTTACATTTGCAGATTTTATTTTTGAGTTATATTTGTTACTTTATAATTATAAAATAAAATGCTTTTAGATAGATAATATAAGAATGTAATTTGATATCTAAAATACAGAAGGACATTTAAGATAAACCCAGATCTAAAAGTTGTGATTCTCTTTTTTCTTGTGAAATAATGTTGGCTGAATTTTACTTGACCTCATAAAAGCCCCAATTTCCTTGGAGGTTAGGGTAATAATTGGGAGAGACTCATATTTTAAGTCACTTCCATTCCTTTCATAACTGTGGATGATGATTTAGACACTTAGGAGAATATTCTTGTACAAAAGGGATGAGTCTTTAAAGACAAGTAAAATTTGGCATCAACTGGAAAGCCATAATCATGTTAGATTGAATCCACTGAAACCACATAAAACATTAAAAAAGCCAACACTTCAAAACCAGAGAATTTGCTTTTGATCCATTTGCTGAAGTAGTTGTTGATCATTCAAATTTCAACAAGTCTATGAAAAGTACTCTGAATCCACATTTGAATATTAATGTAGGCAGATGGTATTTCATAAAAGAAAGGGGAAAACTACACTGAGTGACCTCTACTCAAGTATCGCTTTTATGTAGAAGTGTGCTTGTATTTCTTTTAGTGAAAGGCCAAATGCTCTTATATTTGTGGTCCCATTTTTAATCCAAAATGCATGTTTAAAATTTTTGTAAAACACAATCATTTCTTTGAAAGAAAAGCAATGAGTACAATCCAATTTAAGTAACTATTGTTTAAGTGCCCAGTGTGAGATAAAATCTTTGCAAGATTCTGTAATTATAGAGATGGTTAAGACAGAGTCCCTTACCTCATGGATTTAATATCTATCTTGGTAGCTAGGAAGCTACTACAAAGATTTCTGCAATATCTTCTCTTTTGATTTAATCCAGGACATTGTTAAAAGCCCACTCTTCAGGGTCACTTCTGTAAGCTTTGCTTTTTTCTTTATAGCACAGATAGCTTTTGAGAGGTCGATAGAAACTTGTTAACATCAATAACAAGACAACAATGACTATGATATGCATGAAACATAGTACTGAAGATGACTCATAAATTACCTCATGCTCTCAATAATCCTCCACTAGAGATGCTGTACGTATCCCCATTCTACAGAAGAGAAAACTGGGGCACAGATGAGTTAACTAACAAATAGCAGAATAGGGAAATTAGCCAAGAGCCCTCTGTTTTCGAAGACCTGATCTAGCACCTCACTCAGTTTCTTGCCAAGGCTGGTAGTATGTCACGGTTCAAAAGACCATTTTGGGATTTAGTCATAATTTGTTTGAATCCCTACCTGTCCTCTGGATATTTGTGCGATTCTGTCCAAAGCATTTGATCTCTCTGAGATGTGTTTCCTCCTCCATAAATGGGCACACTATTGCCTAGTTAAAGGAGGCCATGCAAACAAAAGAGGAGATATATGTAAAACAGTGGGTGGGACACAAATACATAATATAATAAGTAAAAAAGAATACAAGAATAAACTGTGTTTCACATGCTTGTAACTGCAAACCTACTTTTGCTTCAGCCTGTACTTAGCACAGAGCCTGCACAATTTTAAGCACTGGATATGTGGTAGTCATTTTAAACATCATTTAAGAAATACCCAAATTGAGTCACAGAAAATGAACTTATTTGCCCATGGTTTGGTAGTATAGAACTTGAATTTTGGTCCAGAAGAGCAAGATGTGGCTCTTCTGTCACAGCAGTTACAATTTCCAAGTGACCCACAGCAAAAACATTATATATGTCTAAATATATACTAGTATATCAATCCCAGGCAACTTCAAATGTCTATTTTATTAAGGCAGATATCTATATTTAGATATCTGACTAGGATGATTGGCCAAGATTCTATTGGCTCAGATGGAATGTATTCAATGAGCCAGACTTCTGGTCATGCATGAGTATTCTGCCGCTATTAGTACCTATGACCTTCCTGTCCCAATTATGAGTCTATCCCCTTGTTGTCTTTTAATACCTTTTTCCCACACATTTTGAACTGTCTTTATCCGAGAGAAAATAACTTTCTCTGTGTAGGTGAAGGCTCATGGACTTTATCATTATCAGGAGAAGAGGTGTCTAAGTCATAGTTGAAACTAGTGATGGAATTTTGCTCACTTTGGAAGTTAAGGTCCTAAAGATAGAGTGTATCAGACCATCCTCCTCCTCATCATCATTAGAATCATAACAATGGTCATAATCGGCATAAGAGCTTATAGTGTTCAAAGTGTTTAGGTATTTATTACTTCTCTGGTCATAATAATCAACTTGCATTACTTCTGCTTTGAACAAGAAGAAAACTAATGAACAGAGGCCATGAAGTAACTTACCTGAGATCACAAGTGAAAGATATGGCTAAAACTCAAATTCACGACTGGGATTTTTTTCTAATTTACTGTGTTCTCTCTTCCTCTCCAGTGAGATACTTTCTTCCTTGTATTTAAATCTCCCTGGGGCATAAAAGGCAAGAGTTCAGGCCTATGAGGAGGGCTCTTTTTCAGAAGGCATTATTTTACTTGCCCCAAAGGGATTTTGAAGCAACCATTAATAGAAACAATCGAGATTTCCTGCTTTAAAGTTCTCTAATAAAACATACCCAGTGGCCTTTGGCACAAAATTATTTTATGTGATCTAGCCATTTGTAGGAATTTAAATTGTAGTTCATAGATTTTGGTGTACAGAGAGTTTGCCATGATCTTCTAAAATCCAGTGTAACTTCTATTTTGAGCCTCCTTACTCACCTCTTGTTTTCTGTGACTGTAGCTTAGGTGTATGTATTGTGTGAAGAAGCAGGGAATGAATGCAGGGAAGGGATCGCTTTGGTTTTCAGTGTCACCTGACCAGATAGAAACTCACTGAGCTATGAATGTCCTTGGTGAGTAAGTCTCCCTGGTTACAAAAAGGTATCACCCTTTCCAGTTCCAATGGCTACTTTAGGTGCACCAGGTCTGCCTGCCTAAATACCCCCAAAACATCTCTCCAGTTGCACAGTCTTCTTGTTCTCACACCTCATGTATCTATTTGAATATTTAATTGCCTCTTAGGAACCTGTGCTATGGACTGTAGGCCACTTTCTCAGGGACTCTCTAATCAGTCTTCTCCTGGCTCTCTTTATCATGACCTCTACCATCACTTATTTCATAGCCTGGAGAATGCTTTTTCTAGTGTGAGAAATGAGTTACTGTTCATTGTGAACTTTCTTAAATAGTTTAAGATAATTGTTTTATAAGTCAAAAGCTAGAAAGAGCCTCTTTGCATCTCTCTTGTTTCTTGTCAGATCTCTTCCTACAGACAATGTATGCAGAATGAAGAATAGATTACTGCTCCCTGTACGGGGATAAAGTTGGGCCAATGATGTTAATCAATATTCCCAAAGGGGAATTTTCAGATCGATATGTACTGGGATATGTAAAACTGTATACGAGAGAGAAGAATTTCAATAGAACCTGGAAAGCAAAAGTAAGGGCAATGTACACTATTGGTTAAGAGGGGCTGAGCATATTTGCTTATAAAAGCCAACCTAATAAGAATTTTAAAAATCCAGTGTACTTTATTTTTTTCCTTAATGAAATGGCAATGGTAATACCATAGGTATGTTTCTTGCAGTTAGACAATTTTATGTTCAGCTTAGATTCACTATTTACTAGCTGATGACCCTGGGAAATCATCCTTTCTCCTATGAAACACAGTTTTTCTAATAAAAACAGATGGGAGAAAGAGAGAGAAAGAGAGTCTGTTTTACTAAGAAACTGTATCTCATAGGAGATAGGTGTTGATATATTTATATCTTATGTAAGATATAAAACTAGAATGTCTTGGGTCTTTCTTTGTTATGTAAGGTATCTACAGATATCTTATAAACTTAGGTGAAGTACTGTAGTTACCTTATAAATTATAAAACTCTATGAATATAGATGAGTAGCAAAAGTGATAGAAATATTACAGGATTTGGGAACAGAAGAGCCTGGGTTGAATTCTTAGTCTATCGTGAACTAATTGGGTGACCTTGAATGTAGCCTCCCTAAAATTCAGTTTCATTATCTATAAAAGTTCATTATATTATATTTTTAAAACAAAGTAATACTTAGAAATCATCTTCTAGCCTTTCTGCAAGTAAACATTCAATAAATTTGGATTTATAATTGTTTTTTAATATTATTATTTTATTGATTTCAAAGAAGAAGGGAGAGGGGAAGAAAAAGAGAAATATCAATGATGAGAGAGAATCATTAATTGGCTGCCTCCTGCAGGCCCCCTACTGGGGATCAAGCCAGCAATCCGGTCATGTACTCTTGATAGGAATCAAACCAGGGACCCTTCATTCAGCAGGCCAATGCTCTATCCACTGAATCAAAAGCAACTAGGGTTGTATTTATAATCATTTTGAAAGTAAATAGTTTAGTTGCATCCAAATTTCATATTATCCACTTGTCTCTTTTTAACTTCTTCTAAAGTAAAAATTCTCAGAACACAGAGAAGGAAGGTTCTAGAACATATCCTTTAAAGTTGTAATCAGTGAATCCTTCATACCTTCCAATCTTGAAAATCACCTTGGAACTACATGGCACCTGTAGTTGGGGAGTAGTTGCTTCAAGGCTTTGTCATTGGCACTGAGCTGCTAACTAAGGCTGCATATCTGGGATTACATGAGTGACAGGATTCTGGCTTATGTCCTCTACCCTAGTCAGATTCATTCTTTTTTGCAACAAAAAGTGGGCTCACAGGAGCATTCCCTGCACTTGGCACTAGTGTGAACCCTCCAGGACAAGGATTTGCCTTCATCCACTGAAATTTCCAAATCACTAAGAGCAAATTTTTTTGTTATTTCTTATTAAAAATGTATCCTATCTGTTTCAATATTGGACATGGATTAATTTGATTGGCTTCTCTAATTGTTCTATTTTCAAATGTAAATGAAAATGTCATTTGCTGTCAATTTTGATAAGTCATTTAGATGTAAAAGCTCACTTCTTCAAGGTATGGTAGTTGTTTTGAGATTTGATGAATAATTTTACAAGGCAAACCAAATAGAGTGAAAAAATATTATTTCCTTTCAATCTGAAAAAACACACATGCACAATTATTTTCATGACAGGGTTCATTTGTGTGGTCTTGCATCACTAATTTCAGTTGATGTTTATTAATACCAACAAAATCAAGCTGACGATCCATATTTAGAAAAATATATATGATGCAGGTTGTTACAATACAACCATTTTTTGTAGATATAAAACTTGAATGTCTGGGTCTTTTATCTATCTATCTATCTATCTATCTATTTATTTATTTATTTATTTTGATTACAAGTAAATATGGAAACCAATGAGAAGTCAGAGGGACTTCATTACAGAAATTTACACTTTAAATCTGTAGTTGTCAAAATTTGGCATGCCTCAGAATAGTCTGCCAATAATCTTAAAACACAGACTCCTAGTCCCCATGTCCAGTTTCTGATTTAGAAGGTCTGGGATGAGACCTTAGAATTTGCATTTCTAGAAAATTCCCAGTGATGCTGCTGTTGTTGCTAAGGGGATCTCACATTGAAAACAATTATTCTAAACCACCCTGATAAGCATATTAAAGTATTATGAGCAGGAAAAGGAAGGAAGGCTATATATTAAACTTTTGCTCTGAATCACTTTGTGCTGTTTTTGGAGGTATGTAAATTGAGGCTCAGATGCATTGAGAAATATTCTCAAAACTACCTAGGAAGGGATTAAGCTGGAATTCAAGGAGAGGCCAGTAGCGTTCTAAAGCTGGATTGAAAAGCTCAAATATGTCCAAGGTAAATATGTTTAATGTACTTGAAAGAAGCCACCTTTATAATAAATGGCTGTGATACTCAGGCCCAGGTTCAGGACGACATTGGGGCACCGGGGGCGGTGGGGGGGGGGGAGGGTGGTGAGTGGAGATTATGGTGACCTTGAAAGCAAATCTCTATGCTCAGATCCAGTCAATTATTACCACAGGGACTGTTATAGACTGAATTATATATACCCTATTAAATTAATTAAATAAGAAGGTCATTAGATTGAGGTGGTTTTAATGCAGTGGCAGCTTACATAAGCAACCTGAAATCTAAGCCTCTAAATGCCTCAGTGTTATGAAATGGAAACACTGAGAACAGCCAAGTCCCAAACAGCCGATGGGGCGTTAGCTATAGCCAATCAAATACTTTCTTTTCTTTTCTCCCACACTTTCCCGGTTTGTCTTTCCTCTGGTTTCTATCTGCAAAGTGCTTCTTGGCCACGTCTGGTTTGGTGCTTCCCGATTCATATCAATTTTTATTCTCACAAACTCTGACATTTTTAATAGGCCTCAATGTATCTTTTAACCCAAAAGTAATATGTTGAAGGTCTAACACCCTGTGCCTCAGAATGTGATTTTATTTGGTGACAGGATCATTAAAGGGTTCATTAGGGTTAAATGAGGTTAGGTGGTAGGCCTTAATCCAATACAACTACTGTCCTTATAAGAAGAAAGATTACAATACCACCTTCCATCCACTACTTGTTTTTGTTAGTTATCTCCCATTCCCCTTAGTAATTATCCAGATGTTCACCATTCTTCTCGTCTCAAGCACTACTGAGGAGTTAGATGGGGTTAGGCAGTTTAGAGTAAGGATTGCAGGGAGAGAAGATGGTAGATAAAGAGAAGGATGAGACAGATGGTCAGGATGTGAGCAAATTTACCAGTCCACTTGTAGACTTCCCCCTAAGCCCAAAAGCGGGAATTAAAAGTGGATAGATGAGGGTAAAAGGAGGTTGGCTGGTGTTTTTTGAAAGAGCCAATTAGAACGCCAAGTGCAGGAAATTTCGGGACCCTTCTCGCATGCCCAAGAGCTGTGTTACTTTCGCTATAATAAACTTTGCTCCCCTTTTGATTACCCCTCTCTTGCCTTTGAATTCATCTGTCGATTTCTCAAGACAACAAACCCAACAGTTCACACTCGCATCTCACTACCTCACCCATTGATTCTTAAAGGTGACATATTCCTACTTCACATATATTTTTTAAAAGACTATGGATTCCCTTTAGCTCCCTGATTCTGTGTCTACAAGTTTCTCCTCAGACACACCCATCCTCAATGTCTTTTGCACATTTGGGCACAGACACAATCATCTGTGCCTAAACCTTCTTCTTCATTAGACGGAACTATTCAAGGACAGCTATTGTCTCATCAATCCTGAATTGCAAACCTGTAGCACAATGCCTGCATATAATATGTACTTGACAAATAGCTGAGTAAGTAAAAAGAAAAAGAAGGAAAGAAGAAGGAGGAGGAGGAAAGAGATTAGAACACACACAGAGATGGAGAGATGACCTTGTAAGAGCAGAAAGACAGGCAGCCATGTGTACGCCTAGGAGACAGCCTCGGAAGAAACCAAACCTTGACCTTGATCTCCAGAAATGTAGTAAGACAATAAATATTTGTTTAAGTCCCCGGGTCTGTGGGATCTTCTTAGGGCAGCCCTAACAAGAGCTTTTGTGTATTATCTTATTACATCTTCAAATTGTTCTAGAGCAGTCCAAAGTCTGGATTTTACGTAAAATCTCCTGATTTTTTAAATCTTGACTACTACATACATCAAATTTGCTTATTTAAATTTATTTAAAACACTGTATGACAGAACACTGCTGGGAAAATAAAACAGGGTTAATGTACATTTTTTTTTAATATGGAGACTCCAACACAAATGGGTATTTAACAAAGGTTAGTGTTTTGTTTTGTTTTTCTTTTCAGGCAAAAGTAAAATTCTGTGGCATTGTTGGAAATGTACCCATTTACCTTGAAGAGTTTCTCTGGGGGAGGTGGGGGTGGGAATAGAAACCACTTAGACTTGCTTTGTTATCTTCCTTTCCTGACTTTTCAATTCCAAGATGATACTGAAGGTTGAAATTCAGAAATGTAGAAAGGGAATAAATTTTTGAAAATTGCTGAGTAACAAACAAACAAACAAAAGGCACAAAAAAGAAAATAAACGTTGGGTAAGTAGAACAATTTTTGAAGAGCTCCAACATGGAGACCATGGCTGGATTGAGTCATTTTGCCTCTTTCTTAAAACCTCGGTGGGCACTTAACAGAAAGATGCAAAAAAAAAAGAGTAAGCACCTCGTTATCAATTTTATGAAACACAGGCAAAATGATGGGAAAATGACAGAGAGATTCTCATTCCCTTCTGAGTAAATGATTAATTTAAAAAGTGAAGTGGAGAAAGTATTAAAGATGATACACAGGAATCTCAAGACACATTTAAGGGGAGTGTGAGTCCTTTTGTCTTTGGACAACAACAACAAAGGTAGCCACTTAAAAAGTCGTTCAACATCCGAATCTCTCCTGTTGACCACCACATTGCATTCTTAAAGACGGTCTCCCTGTTGGTTGGGTTCATTGTAATCTTGAAGAGGGAAAAGGTTCTATTTCCTGCTACAATGGGATTTCATTAGGGTGACTCTCAAAATATTTTATGGAAATCTGCAATAAAAATCTTTTTACATTACTTTATAAACATATGTATGGGTGGGGCAAAAGTAGGTTTACAGTGTTTGTATAGAAAATAATATAATTAATAAATAATACAAGAACCACGCTCTGTATGGCAAACAAATATCTCATAAAACATTTCTATGCATGATGTCTTATAGTAGTTGCTATTCTACTTAATTTTTAAAATTACTGGTCATAGCCACCAAATTGGTTTTATAATCCTCTAATGGGTTGCAACCCACAATATAAAAACTTGAAATATGAAAAGCTGCTTTTAAGAAACTTATAATATTACTAGAGGCCTGTGCATGAATTAGTGCACCAGTGGGGTCTCTCAGCCTGGCCTGCAGGGTGGGGCTGAAACTGGCCCTCCAACATTCCCCGAGGGTTTCCAGATTGCAAGAGGGTGCAGGCCAGGCCGAGGGACCCCACTGGTGCATGATCGGAACTAGGGAGAGACATAGGAGGTTGGCCAGCTGGGTCGGGGCTGCAGGAGGGCTCTAGGGCATGTCTGGCCCATCTCGCTCAGTCCCGATCCGTTGGACCCTAGCAGCAAGCTAAACTGCTGGTCAGAGCATCTGCCCTCTGATGCCCAATGTACATCATAGAGAGCTGTTGAGCGGGCTTAGCATATCATTTGCATATTACTTTTTAACCAGACACTTAAAAACACATTAGGCTTTTATTATATAAGATAAGGACCTAGGAAGAGTACATAGCCTGATAATTAAGTTTAGTCTATGCATATCAAAAGAAGTTATTCTCTGGACTAAATGTTAAGGTTCGTGAATTCATTGACAGTATACAACATTCCAGGTACTGTTCTAAATTATTGTAAAAATGAATGTAAAATTTTTAAATAAATATATCTCTCCATCATAAACTCCTGTATAGAAGCTGTTAATAATAAATAAGCCTAGCCCTAACTGATTTGGCTCAGCGGATAGAGCGTCGACCTGTGGACTGAAGGGTCCCAGGTTTGATTCCAAGGGCATCTACCTTGGTTGCAAGCACATCCCCAGTGGGAGGTGTGCAGAAGGCAGCTGATCGATATTTCTAACTTTCTATCCCTCTCCCTTCCTCTCTGTAAAAAGTCAATAAAATATATTTAAAAAATAAGCCTATAATAGAATAATAGGTCATAATAAATACAATGAAAACATTTAGCCTGAGACAATGGAGAGTCACTGGTAGGGGCATGTTTTTAGATAGGGCACTCACAGCAGATTTTCCAAAGGAAATGACTTTTGAGAAAAAACCTGGGTGAAGCCAGGCATATGAAACTTAGTTTATTAAATAATGCTGAAGGCAGAAGAACAACAATACAAAATCCTTCAGTAAAGAATGAGAACAAAAAGGCCAAGGGTCTAACAGTAGTAGGAGATGAAATTTGGACCTGTATATGTGTACTATTTATCAAGTTTTTATATAAATAATTTTTTTTCCGACAGTATGGAAACCCATTGCAGGATTTTGAGGAGATGAATGTGTTATGGAAGAAATCAGGTCGGTGGGAAGCAACAAACCATATGTACTCAGAGGCTCAGAAAAGGACTGTTTATTCACACCGCTGCTGGCCCAGCAGAGTCACCTCTGAAGTCTCAGCCCCGAACTCAGTAGGGTTTGGCCTTCTATACACTTAGGTTCTTTGTCTTCCGTATATGACACACATACACATTCTAAACATTCTTTCTACATTACATGATAGGGTATTTTGGGGACCTCCCACTTTTGTGACAGTTTGGCAGTTCACTGATGCAAGAAGCAAGTTAGATTATAGAAGCTGAGGCATGGTTATGGCGGTGCAAGCAGGGAAGGGGTTTGCCATCTCAGGTGGATGAACACTGACTTGTCTGAGAATAATTGCAGTGAGGGAACATGAGGGCAAGGAAGTCAATGTCCTCCATACCAGTATTTGTGATAGAAAAGGCATGTTTTTATTGTGATAGAAAAAAATGTATTAAGATATATTTTGAAGGCAAAAACTGGCAGAATTTTCAGATTGCCTGCACCAAGAGTAGAGTTAAGGAATGAGAAAAAAAAAATGAAAGCAAAGTTCTTGGCCCAAGTACCTGAGTACATGGTAGCTTCCATTGTGAAAATGAAACATAAAAACTGAAAAGAAAAAAAAAAAGAGTGACTATCAAGAGCTTTGCTTTGGAAATGATATATTTCAGAGGTCCTTTACACTTGCATGGAGATGGGTAGTGGGTAGTTGTGTATAAAAGTTTAAAGCATGAGAGAGACAGTACTCAGCCAGCATATAGATGCTGTTGTGGGAGAGAAGAAATATATTTTCCTTCCCCCTCTAGAAAGTTCTTCTGACTAGACTAATAAGCTAATAAATATAAAACATATTAATAAAAGAAAATAACAAAGTCCATATATATGGATTCCGTAAGAATATGAGAACAAAGGACAAATTGGACAATTAAGGCTTATTATAAGCCGTCTTGACCTAAGGAAATGTCCTAGGGACAGGGTTGGAACTTCAAAGGGCAGGAAGGCAATTCACAAGGAGATGAATACAGATGTTCAGTAAATAAAGATTTCCTTGCCATCTTTAACAATGGGACACACAGAAGATTTTGCTCAAATGTACCTTACTAGATTCCTTTCTGTCTATCATACCTAATTCATATCAAACTATAGTTATTAATAATGATATTTTCTTCCTGGAGTAGGTCCTTAAATTCTTTTAGGCAGTTATGAGAAAGTCAAAGTTTTTGTTTGTTTGTTTGTTGTTGTTTTGTGTATGTGTGTGTTTACATATAATGTTTCTTGAAAATAACCAACTTAAAATAATATCCCAAAGAGGCATATTTTGGGGTGACAAACTATGCTCCCCCCTCAATATCTAAAGACATGAAACTAGATAAGATCATCTCAGAGAGTAGTGAAGATAAAGGAAAGAGTAATTCCAAGACCAGATCCTGGAACATTTATCATTCAGGAAAAGGAAGTGAGGCTAACTAATAATGTTGAGAACAAACTGTGTAACTTAAAAGAAAATCAGGAGAATTCTGTGTCACAGAAACCAACTGGGGAAAAAAAAGTATTTCAAGAAGGACATTTACTGTGTAAAATGTGATTGACAGGTCAACAAGGACTAAGATGACTAAGTTTGATGAGATGGTAGTCTTTTCTGACAAATTCAATTTCTGTGAAATTATGGAGAAGAAAGCCTACAGTGAGTGAGTTCATAAGAAAAGGTGAGATGAAGAGAAGACACTTATCATTGGCTACACTTTTGAGAAAATGTGCTGTAAAATGGAGAAGAAAAGTGATAGGTAATTGCCAATGCTTCATGAAACAATGGTTCCAGGCATTTTCATTGTTGTTGTTTTATGATAGAACATATAATGTCAGACTTGCATTCTGACAGAGAATCCAGTAGAACAGGATGAATTAAAGAAAAAGGAAAAGGGATAATTAATTTCAGAAGCAAAGTTTTTGCATAGGTGACAATAGATGATGCAATGAACAAGTGTAGGAAATATCCTTGATAAAGTCATAGAGTTTATTGTAACATGAAGAGAGGCAACCATCTTGATCAAATTCAGGATCACTGATAGATGTGAAGGTGGGCAGACTCAATACTTCTCTTATATTTGCTTCTATTTTCTCAGGAAAATAAGAGTTAATACTATCAGTCAACCATGAGAGGAAAATGAGAAGGAGAATTGAGATTCCAGGAAGTGCTAAGATCTTACTTGCAGCTTATGGTCATAAATTCAAAGGCCAGAGGACATGGTTATGTTTTTTCTCCATTTGGAATTGAGGCAATCAGAACAGAAACATTAAATTGCCAGATGGATTATATCCATAGATGTGTAAGCATCAAAAATAAAAGTGACCAATGGTAAATCCTTCAGTGATTAAAAAATCTTTAAGAGGGCTATAGATGACTGTACATTAAAGAACTATCAGATGTTATAATCCTTGATATAATCCTCAGAAGACCTGTGTTTTCCCTTAGAATAATGAAGAAATGCTTTCTCAATGTAGAAATATGAAGCAAGGATGACTATCCCAAATCTAGGCCCCATTTATCATCATCATCATCATCATCATCTTCACCATTAACACCATTGACAATATGCCATCAGTATTGATAGTAGTGGTCGTGTTGGGACTTCTAATAATGCCCAATATACATATCTCCATTTCCTTATGTGTTAAAAAAGCTTCCCCAAAGATGCTCTTACATCAAAATATACTCTGGCTCAATAAATCAATGATTCAATCTAAAGAAGAAAACACATACACATTTAGGAGAGAACTGACACTGAGTGCATGAGTACTCAGAAAAAAAATAGTCTCCTTTCAAAAAAATATTTTTATTGATTTCAGAGAGGAAGAGAGAGAGAGAGAGAGAGAGAGAGAGAGAGAGAGAGAGAGAGAGAGAGAGAATGAGAGAGAAGCATTGATTGGATTGATTGGCTGGCTGCCTCCTGCATGCCCTACACTGGGAATCAAGCCTGCAACCCAGACATGTGTCCTTACCAGGAATCAAACTGTGACCTCTGGGTTCATAGGTCAATGCTCAACCACTGAGCCACTCTGGCTGGGCGACCTCCTTTCTTTACATAATATTCCCTGTCATGTCTCTTCCTAGAACAGTGCCTGACAAGAAACAGGAACTCAGTAGAGCTTTGGGAAGGAAGAAGAGGATACAGGGATGAAGGCGGAAAGGTTGCAGCCTAGGCTCTCATGCCCGCTCTGTCATTTCACTGTTCTGTCAGAGCTCCAGGAATATGCTTCCTGGTCATGTCAAGTGAGGGCTGGGTTGGGGGCAGGGAGGGGAGTGCTCATACCATGAAGAGAAGAAATAAAATCTCCTTGGTCTTAAAAAGCCCACAGCTCCACAGTGGCCGAGTTTATTTTCTCTTAGTTCCCTAGGGAAACAGGCAGTAGAAGGAAATTGTGCTTCTGACTAACAGTGACAGACCATTTTTTTATGTAGCCATGGCTACTCTCAAAGTTTCACCTATTCCAAAGAAAGTCATTGTAAGGAGATTTTTGTACTAAAGCTTAACCTCCCTGGTGTAAGCCACGGCATTCTGGGGAGAACAGTTGTTCCAGTTCTCTCAGCATTGTCCTCTAACAGTGTCTCTCAAGAAATTCCCATCCTAGAGGAACCCAAGGCCATTACTTCATGCATAATGACACTTAGTGTCTCAACAGTACTTATCATCTCAGAGGCACTTGCAAACGTCAGCTAACTAGCCCTTAGAAAAGCACTGTGGGAAAAAGCATGCTTATTCACATCTTAGGTTCAGGTGACCAAAATGAAGAAGCGATACAAATATGACCACTTAAAACAAGGCTATCCAGGGTGTTGAAGCAGGATCTGAAACTTGTGGCAGAGTGCTCCCCAAGGTTATATTATATGAGATTACAAATTAACCATGTCACCGGTAAATGGTGACAACATTCCCGGACTTGGTAAAAATGATTATATTAAGTTAATATAGATAAGGAAATAGGACAGATTTGATACTAACAAGTGAATAGCTCTATAGGTTTAGCTATTTAAAGGTGAGACTCATTAATCTGTTGCTAATGATTTGCAAAGATAAAATCCTCTCTCTTTCATACATTTGAACATGAAAAATAAAATAACTCTCCTGGTTATGCTATTTTATGTTGTTCTATTTTGACAGTGTCTTTTAAAGACATATTTTCTATTATTATACTTACTTATATTCTACAGAATTGTGGATTGAGTGCCTGATACATACTAAGTATCCCGCTAGACACTTATGGTAGAGTGGTATATAAGATAGGAAAGGTCTTTGTCATTAAGTTCTTTTCTGTCTAGAGGAAGAGACGAGAAATTAAACGAGCAATTATCATGAGACTTATGATTCTATGTCAGAAGAAAAAGACACTTTGTACATGGAAAAAGATAGATCAGAGAAAATAAATCTTTTTTTAAAAAAGTAATATTTAAAGGATATATAGAGTATGCATGAGAATTAAATGGAAGAGTAAAAGGGTGAGTTTCACCTTGATTTCATAACAGGAATGAGGGCTATATCTCCAGTAGGGAATATGCAGGAGGCAGCTCACTAATGATTCTCTCTCATCATTGATGTTTCTATCTCTCTCTCCTTTTCTCTTCCTCTCTGAAATCAATAAAAGTGTATTTTTTTTAAAAAATGAAGGTATTAAGAATAAGTATGGAAGTCAGGAACTAGATAGTAGGGGCTGTTCAAGTTCTGAGAATTATATGTGTGTGAAATTTCCTGATAAAAGAGTACATGACACAAGAATCTTCCTCTCACATAAACTGAGTAAGAGTACAATGATTTCCTCTTTATAGTACCTTTATCCTGAGAAAGACACTAAGTTGTAAAAGATCCAAAACTATTTACTTTTTTTTATTTTTCCAAAGTGAGAAATTAGCCAGATTCTGAAGCAGAGTGTCAGAAGGATGACAGCTCATGGCTCTTGACCAGCAATCAGCAAACAGCCAGTTTGAAACATTTGCTAAAATTCGCTAATGACACCATCCCATTGTCTCTAACGGTAACCTTGGAAATCAATTTATTTGGGGTTTAAGAATTAGCAGTATTTTGTTAAGAAGAAGTTTCATACCTTTAGTAAGACTGGGTATTCAACCTCTATATAATCTTTGTGAAAAAATGGTGTCCTGCTCCAATACTATTTCCAACAACCTTCCTTTTGGACATCTAATCTACAGAAATAAGAACATCATTACATTAGAATTTATATATAAAGCCACTTATTTCAATATTTTCATGGCAGTAAAATAAATTGAGATTATGCATAAATGGGAAAAATTGTGTAAAGAATATATATATAATAATTTATAATATAAAATATTATGTAACTATTAAAAGCAATAAGCTAGATCACTACACATTGATAAAAGGAGGACAGAAAACACAAACAATGGGAAAGAGACAGGAGAAGAAATGGTAGCTCTGAATTTCTAAATTTGACAAATCAAGAAACCCATTTCAACCAATTGGGGAGACCATGACCATTTCCCCCAGGTTATGAAACATGGCCTGGGTTGTTTGGCTCTTAGAACTCAATATAATTTAAAGCTGCAGCATTTTAGCATTTCCTTGATTCGCCATTAATTTTATACTGAGTGGTTATTGAATGAGAAGTTGACTTACCCAGATATCTCCAAAACTTTTTGTTTTGTCAATATCAGAATAATCTCTCTCTCAATTTATGCATAACCTCCATCTTTTGATTTGCAGTACTTGGACTTTTGAAGAGTAAAAGCTTCATTTAAGAATATGATTATAACAAAGAATATAGCACATATGCAGAAGTGTAACACAGAGCAAGACTGTCTGAGAACACGGCTAGCACATCTAGTAGATCTGAGAAATGAGCCCAGATGATATTTTTGTGTAGGCCTGTGAGGAAAGTCAGCTCAGTCCTGAGACGTTCAGATAAATAAGCTAATGTCTTCCAATTTGAGCAAGTTTGAGTGTCTGAGACTTCAGATCGATAGCCTACATATCTAATAAAAGATAAAGAAGAAAAGATGGGTGATGATATGGTTAGATAGATGTAGAGTAGGTAGCAGGAAGTTGAAATAGTACCTAGTGACATCATTGAACTCTATTAGAAGAAGGTTATTTCTAACAGAAGAGGATGATGGAGTTGGGAGTATCAGAAAAGTATAGAAGATTTGAAAGGAGTGTGAGAGTGAATTAAACTGTATTCACAGACACAATGGAATGTCCTGGTGAAATTATATCAAAAGGTACATTTTTGTTTAATTTAAAAACAAATAAAAGTCTAATACCTAACAACAATTTTTTTGAAAGGTTGAAAATATCCCAAATCTTACAACCTTAAGACAATTCTCTTTTGGGATATTATTTTTCAATCTCTGTGTTGCACACTGTGTCATTTTGTGATCTTTTTGTAACTTAACTAGAATTCCTGTTGCACATTTACTTATTGTCCTTACAATTATATAAATTAAAACATAAAATAAAAATCTATGAATTCTTGGTTTTAATTACAAAAAGATTAAACACAGAAAGATTAAGAATATTTTCTTGGGTATATTAATATAATTTCCTGAATGTTCTATGATGTATTTTTCTTTTTAATCAGGTTCTAAGAGCTTATGACACTACAGTTATCTTAAAATATATATGCCATTTTGTATAAAAATTTCCTAGATTATTAAAAATAATATAAAACAATGTTTATCAGTAATCAATACAACACAACTGGGGTACAATTCTTTCTTACCCTTGGGTCCATTTATAAATACTGCTGCAAATATTGCTACAAGCAGAGATATCTTACTCCTAGTCTCTAAATATGAACTAACTTATCAGTCTTTACTTTTATGGGGAGGATGAGAACCAGCATTTGCATAGTCTATTATAATTTCCAATACACTGTAAACCTCCATTTTCTATTTTCTTCCTTACAACCATCCTGGGAAGCAAATATGATTATTAACCTAGATGTGAAAACTAAGGCTCAAATAGTTTAGTTAATATATCCAAGGTCACACAGGTAGGCAAGAGCTGACTCTCAGCCCTACTCTACATATGATAATGCTGAGAGTTAGCAAGACAGATAATTCATATACTTTATTACAACGTATAGTATATTTGATTAGTCAAGGGCTTTGGCTCACAGAGAAAAACACCCGTGGACACTTAAATTTCTAACTTCAATTAATTTTGATTCTAAACTGATTCTCACCATTCTTTTGCTATTTATATGGTATAACTCATTGATGAGAACAAGAGGAAACCTCTGTGGCTGACTGGAATGCATATTGGAAAAGATTCGATTTTTGATTTAATATAGGCAAATTAGTTATTCCATATTAACTCCGGTCTTGGGTACAAAGCAATGGTGCTTAGCGATCTCTCTGGTCAGCCTTTCTGTTAGGTGATAAAAAGAAACAGGCCAGGGACTAAGAAGCCCAGCAGAATGAACATTTGCTTAAAGAGTCCCCAATTCTAGATGTCAGCTGTAAAATATCCTACCATAAAATAAAGGCTCGTCCTTTAACTATTTCATGCACACGCTGTTTTCCTCTCCAATAGAACTATGAGCTCTTACGTGATCATGCTAAAAATGTCCCTAACAAACACTGCCCTCTTACTTCCCTGTGCTTACCCTGTGCTAACTCACCTCCTTGCACAGGTTTCTGTCATTGCAATTTTCACATCTCCAGAGAGGCAACATGACATAAGGGACAGAATATAGTTATTAGTTCTAGAGACATACAACCTTGGGTTAAATTTCCATCGCTGCCACTTACAAGCTGTGTGTCCTTGAGCAATTTGGTTAACCTCGAAGGACCTCTGAGGCTACACGAGCACCAGATTTGCTAGGTTATTAAAAAATTATGGATGATGTTAGAATGGCAACTAACACATCAAGATGTTTGATACAGGATTGTGCAATTACTCTATAGGCATATACATATACTGTATAATTATACGTACATATTTGTTGGCCACACAGTACTTTGAACTCCACAGTTCTTTATCTCTAAATCCTGGTTGACTTTCCCAGCAACTGAAATGATTGCAAGATGGAAGTTGGACGAAAGAAAAGGAAGTTGAATGAATAAAACAATGAATGAATGAATGAATGAATGAATGAATGAAGTGGAAGAGCTAAACAGTAATTGAATTACTCTGATAGAATACCATGCCCTCAGCATTCTTGATTAGCCCTGGAGGTGATCTATCCTCATGTGTGCTGTTATCCTTATAGCTGTACTTGATTATAATGCATTTTTCACAGTTCCAGTTTAAATGTTAACTTCTCTCATCTGAAAAGCCTTTCCTGACCAGGTCATAGCATCTTGCTTTTTTCTTTCCTGTAAATCTGCATAATCCATATATTTCAATTACTGATTTCATTTCACTCATGAGAATTCAATAATTATGCTAAGCATTGTGCTCTGGGAGCTCCCTAAGATAGGCTCATTGCAACCTTCTTGAAAATGAACTGCAATGCAAACAGATTAGACACATCTGCCACCTTAGGAAATAGCAAACCTCTCCTGAGAACAAAATAGCCTAAGATCATTACAAGCCAGTTCCTGTAGATTATTTTAAACACTGACTCACAAGCTTGAAAAAGTCTTACAAGATATATCAGAATAAGAGTCCGAGTTTGTTTAGGCTGCAGTTGTTCAAAAATTAAGAACCTCCTGACTTCCAGTCAAGGCAGTGGTGTAGGCAAATGCAGCACTTGCCTCCTCCCACAATCACATCAAAATTACAAATAAACTACAGAACAACCATCATTCAGAACCACCTGAAACCTGGAAAAATGGAAGTCACACAACTAGGGGATTAAAGAAGCTGAACTGAGACCGGCAAGAAGGGTTGAGATGCAGAATGGGCTAGACCCAAACACGTGTGTGGTGGCCACAAACTGGGAGTCAATTTCAGCTGTAGAAGTCCCCATGAGGTGTGAGGGGTCCCAGCCCCACACCAGGCCCCTCAAGTCCATTGTTTCAGTGCCAAGAAGAGAAATCTCCATAACTTCTAGCTGTAAAAACCAGTGGGGATTGAGGCTCAGGGAGACAGAGGACTACTGAAGTCATGGACAGTTAATCTTAAAGGGCCTATGCCCAAACTTACTCAGACTCTCTCCCTCTGAGCTCCAGCTCTGGGGCAACATCTTGAAAGACACCAGAGTCAAAAGGAAGAGAGTGAATTGTCCAGCATCAGAGCAAAAGCTGGAGGAGCAGCTTTCTCTCAGACAGAAGTACTGGCAGAAGACATTGTTCCTCTGATAGCCTACTCTCCCCCCTCAGCCAGCAAGCAGGCACCTAATCTGATGCTTCATCAACCTGGCCCACACTGTTTGCCCTGCCCTAATGATTTTCTGAGCTCCCACCCCACCCAACTTTCAGGCCCACCTAGGCTGTCTCTGATGGCTTTTCATGAAATTGTCCAGCAGTGGCTCATGCTTCAGATTTTCCTAAAATATCTCTGGCTTCAGCATGCCCCATTCCTCTTGCTAAGAGGCTCCAGACCTGTCACTAGAAGCAGCTAGCCTTGGTTCACAGTTTGGCCTCCCCTGGGAACCTCCAAGCCCAGCACAAGGAACAGCTAACTACAGATCACTTTATAGCTCATGCAAGATGCCCCTGGGTAGAACACAAGAGGTGGCTGACCTTGACCTGTATCTTTCAGAAGGTCCCAGAGTCAGTGCACCCAGTAAACAGCTTCAGACCACATCAAAGCATCACTGCTCAATTACCTTCACAAGTGACACACTCGAGGGGTGGATTCAGCAGGCACTGGAGCCCCACCAAAGTAAGTCCTGCTCTGTGAAGTAGGCCCCTGCACAGCTGGTGGTCAGAGGCTGATGGTCACAGCCAGACCTTGCAGCTGGGGGTAAATTCCTCCCATTGACATGCCAATGGCAATCAAGGCTCACCTACAAGAGGAGGATGTACACAGCCCATAAGGGAGGGTGCATCTCAATTGCCCAGCTTGGGTGATCAGGGAGGTTTTGCCCTTGGACTCTACAGGACACTTATTACATTAGACCACTCTACCAGGCCTGGGAGACACAGAAGTTCCTACTTATACATAGAAACAAAGACAGAGAGGCTGCCCAAGTGCCTGCTGAGAACAGGACAAAAGTCCAGAAAATGAACTAAACAAAATGGAGACAGGCAATCTACTAGATACAGAGTTCAAAACACAGGTTTTAAGAATATTCAATGAAATTAGTAAGAACATCAGCAACATAAAAAAGGACCAGTCAGAAATGAAGGATACACTTACTGAAATGAAGAATAATTTGTAGGGAATAAATAGTAGAATAGATGAAGTTGAGAATCAAATCGTTGATTTGGAATATAAGGAAGCAAATAGCACCCAATCAGAAAAGCAAAAAGAATAAAAAAAATTAGGATAATGTAAGGAGCCTTTGAGACAACTTCAAACATATCAACATTTACATCATGAGGTGCTGGAAGGAGAAGATAAAGAGAGCAAGAAATTAAAAACCGATTTGGAAAAAATGGCAGAAAACTCCCCATACAAGTAAGTCCAGGAAACACTGAGAGTCCCAAATAAGATAAACCCAAAGAGGCCCACATCATAATTACAATGCTAAAAGTTAAAGACAAAGAGAGAATTTTAAAATCAGCAAGAGAAAAGTAGTTAGTTACCTGTAAGGGAACTCCCATCAAACTGCCAGCTGATATCTCAACAGAAACTTTTCAGGCCAGAAGGGAGTGGCAAGAAATATCCAAAGTGATGAAAAGCAAGGAGCTATAAGCAAGATTACTCTACCTAGCAATGCTATCATTCAGCACTGAATGAAAGCACCACCCAGACAAGAAAAGGCTAAAGGAGTTCATCACCACAGGCCTAGTATTATATTAAATATTAAAGGGTCTTTTTCTTTAAGAAGAAGGGGGAAAAATATTAAAAATTTGAACAATAAAGTGGCAAGAAATAAATATTTATCAATAATTAAATCTTAAAACACACACAAAATAAACAAGAGCATACAAAAATTAAAATGTGGTTCTTGCTAAGCAAACTTTTACTTCAAATGTCTTAAGTGCATATTTAAAATCTGTACTTTGATGTTACCTATTGTTTTAAATACCATTTATTTACCCCTCAAGCAAATAAAAAATGGTTGTTTTCATTCTGAAAGAAAGAAAAGGAAAAAAGGGAAATCAAGAAGTTCCAAAAAATGGTTATCAGAGGAGTAAACATCCACACAGAAAAATCTTGAAGGTAGATTTATGGCTAAGTTCCAGAATCACAGAAACCTTAGACAATGTTGGATACACAAAGCTTTGGGACAATGAAGCTTGAGATCAGAAAGTTCCTGAATTTTCTTATCCTCCATAAATTCTCAAATTTTTATCTCCCACTGAAAGATTCCCACCACTCCCAAGCAGAAAATGACACCATTGTTGTCATGGTCTGTCTCAGGGTTAGGTTCACTCTCACCTCTTCAAAACCTCTTGTTGATGCTAATTTTGTTTCCACTTAACAGTTGGCCTAATTGACATTGCTATACCACTCACATCATTTGTCCCTTTCCCTGTTTTCCTCCATCTTTAAAACTTTTGAGAGGCAGGAGAATGCGTAAAGAGATGGGACCAGCACTTTCAAAGATGGATTGTGCATAAATTAGAATTCAGGTTCCATTTCTCATGGCCCCTGTGTTCATTCTACCTCATCTGGCTTCCATCCCAGCTTCTTGTTCGTGTTTTATTTCCCTTCTGCTGTTCCTTTCCATGAGCTGATGCCAGGTGGGAACAACAGCTGAGCACTGTGGAGGCGTAGGACACGGAGAGCTGGAGGAGGCTGCTAATGATGCACTCCAGCGAAACAGTTCCATTCCAGCCGGTGATGGATGACAGTGCGGGAGAAAAACCCACAAAAGTGCTCAAGTTTTCTCATGAATCTGCAGTTTCCTCTGAAAAAGTGAATTTTTGTCAAGTGGTACAGCAAGACATCTGTTTCCTCCAGCAATGACTTCTAGACAGGACAACAGGAAATTGAACAGGAGGACTCAAGGCCAAGTCCTTACTGAATTGATCTAAGCTCTGATTGCAGTTCTTTAGTCTTTCGAATAGGAATTACCTCTGTGTTGTTATTATTTTTAGAAGTGTAGGTACACTCCAAGTAAATGCAGGGAGGACGTGAAAAGGTCATCCATTCCCTTATCAACGCATATTTCTTAAGTGTCTATTATGTGCCAGGTGCCCTGCTGGATTCTACCATCGTTATTCATATGTGGGCCGCAGAGAACTGCAGCTAAATTAGTGTGTGCTCTCCTGAGTTATGAGAAATATTTCCCACTAGGTTTACATTTCTCAAGTGGAAAATGGCAAGAAATCTAAGCTCTCATGCAGTACAGTTGCTGCAAGATGACTTGCTCATGACAAGGGCATCAACGATACTTCCTGGATTTTGGGTGATGTCCTGGGGGACTAACGGATTGTCATGTGTAGAGAGATCTCTTACCAACTTAGCAGTGATATTGACAGAAGCATAAGAAAAAAAGTATTGCACTTATTTTTCTAAAATAAAGCTTCCCTAGAAACAACACATTCAAATCTAAGTGATAAATAGCAATGCTAAGCCATTTTGCTTATTTATTTAAATTGGTCTCATTAAGGCCTTTGGGTACCTTCAACACACACCGACAAACAGCCATAAGAACAGGAAACCAGAAGCCTCATTCATCTTGTAGACCAGCTCGACTCTACCATTTGATATACTAACAATTCTTTCCCCTAATGATGGCTGCCTCAGAAAATCCACTAGGGCAGAAGCCTGGCAACCAGACACAAGGCTCATTTGAGTAAAATTTCAGGGCTTGAGATAAGCTAATCTAACTCACAGTGTTTTAAATGAGACAGTTGAGTCCCAGGGAAATTCTTTATAGACTTTAGTCTTGGCAAAATTGATGTGATTATTTCTAAACAGGTGACAGCAATAGCAGTCATTGGCCATTGGGAAATTCTGACTTCCTACTTTTCACACATTTTTCTCTCTGTTTCTCTCTTGCTCCTCTGTCTGCCTCTCAATACCACTCATCACCCTTTCTGTTTACAGTTTATATTTTGTTCCAAAAGTAATTTGTTGGTTGATATTCAAATAGAACGTAATACAAAAATGGTACCAGGACAACAAGATATCTAAATGCAAAATATCTTGCTTTGTGTTGTTGAAGTGGTAACAGTGTAACAGAAAGGATTCTCCATCACTTATGGCTATTATTTAAGATTGCATTTTGACATTTTTCAAATCGTAATAGCTTGCAACCCATTATGGCAATAATATAACTTGCAGTTATAAGAGACAGAACAGAAAAGAAGGGAGAAACACTCAGAGGTTTTTGCATTATTCCTTTAAATCAGAAAAAAATAAACAATAAGGCAAAAAAGAACTTTCTAAGATATTATATGAAACTGAGATTGGCCTGTGTGAACATTCAGTGTTATTAATGATACATAAATAGAATGAGTGTTGCAAAATATTCTTACAAAGAAGGGAAAACAAATGCAGGGTGTGAATTCAAATGCATTTTGAAAACAAGAAAACCAGACCATTTTGGTTCCACTGTTAATATACATCTTCTCTCTCTCTCTCTCTCTCTCTCTCTCTCTCTCTCCTCTTTCTTTCTTCTTTCTATTCATCTCTTATTTTCTTGTTCTTGCTTCATTTTTTTTCATCTCTATATATTTTCCCTCATAGCCTTAGATTCTGTGTTCTACTGTATTTCCTACCTGGCAATTAAAAAAGACAATTTTTAGATATTCAAACTCAATAAACATTAGCTATTCACCCCTGCCTTTACTCTGTAAATCTAATAGTCTACATAAGTTGTGCTCAGGTTGTGCTCATTCTCTTTTCATCCTCTCTCATAGGAGGGCATTTTAGGTCTCATTCTGTCATTTGGTACTTGATATGGGTGGTGGGTGTTTATATAATTTTCTAAAACACAATTGTGTTTTATCAACTTTTAACAGCAAGATCCCACAGATATACCCAGATGAAATTAGTTTATTTCACACACATCAAAGGTAGTCTTTCAGGACAGGAACCGAGTCCTGATTTGGGGAATGACCAACATTTCTATTTACAACTGTATTCTTCTGTAGATAGTAGTCCAAATGTACCCAGCATATGATTTGCCTTTCTTTGTAAAATTTGATCTCTTAAATGAATCTGAGATTTATTCACACTACAATAACTAACTGAAGGACATGTCCTATATTTCTTACTTTGCTATTCTGTTGTGTTTTTTTTTCATTATAATGTTTGAAGCCTATTTTTTATTTGAGAAAAGGGATCTTTGAATTGCACTTTGATTTTTTCATAAGAAAAGCAAGAAACTCAAAGGATATGCTAAAATATCAGTAAATACTGCTGGGGTGAGTAGCTTAAGGTTGTGCCATCAAACTTTGAATAAGACTCTCAACATAGATAACGAGTCAATTCAGTTTTTTCCCAAGTGGAGAATAAGACTATGCATGTACTTGTGGGTTATAGGTATTTCCTTTACCTCTCTGAGTTCTGTCTCTTTCTTAAAGCATTAAGTGACATGCTTCATAAACATTTTTACTGTTTCTGAGGCTAGCTTTGCACATTGGCTGGTGCTCAATGTCAACGCAACATTTCTAAATTCTCTTATGGGAAGACTCTGTAGTGTCTTGGTAAGTGACACCTTTTAGGGTGAGACAAGTTTTGGTTGCAAACTACTCTACTTATTAATGGTATGATTTTAGATATGTTATTTAACTTCCCTAAACACAAATTTCTCATCTATAATAGGCTGAATTAGCCTATCTCATAGTGTTGATATAAAGACTAACAAAGCAGGGTTTCATCATGGCAGTTACTTGAACTGTAGCCAGTTCATTGTAGGGTAGATTTGATTTCGGTGCAACTAATCCTGAATGAAGATCCTTACATATGGCCTCATGAGAGCTGGACACCGTAAACCCCAGATGGATGAGATGGGATCTTCTGCTAGAGTTTGCTAGGTAGACTGCCTCCATGCATCCCAGGGCTTACCGATTTGATACGACAAGTAATGACCAGTGAATCATTAGCAGACTTAGCTTGTCTAATATGTCAGAGAAGACTTGGGCCCCTGAACTTTAAATAATTGCTTCATTTTTTTTCATCTCTATATATTTTCCCTCATAGCCTTAGATTCTGTGTTCTACTGTATTTCCTACCTGGCAATTAAAAAAGACAATTTTTAGATATTCAAACTCAATAAACATTAGCTATTCACCCCTGCCTTTACTCTGTAAATCTAATAGTCTACATAAGTTGTGCTCAGGTTTCATGACATTACAACATGTTTAAGGAAAAACTCTTTCAATATCCTTCAGGGCTCTTTATTTGCTGGAATCTCGGTGTCAGGAATGGCCCAGTCCTTACTGGTACTCTAGGCATGCTAGTAGTCAGGTATCCCTTTAAAATAATATGCAATTAATATTATTTATAGAGAAGAATAAATGATGTGTGGAATAAGGGCAGAGGTAACAAAGAAAGACCACTCTTTATAGCTTTCTGGCTCTCTTTTATTATACTGAGAAATTCAGTTCAATTCCCAAAGATGCAAACTCACTAAACAATCAAAAACCATAGCTAGTCTCCTCAAAAGAAAGTTTAACTGTATTTATTTTTAATATGCATCTTGGGGTGTCAACAATGCCCCTCCTAAATAAGTAGCTTAGCAAAGTATTCCTTCCAATATTTTGAAGGTCACCTTGTTATATTGTCAATGTTTATGTGTCCCTGTGTGTATGTGTATCTGGTAATTACCTTTTTTTGGGTATCCTTTTGGGACTATTGGTAGGTAGAGATTTTGCCTCCAGGAAGATATAGAATGAAGAATTTCAGGTATTAATTATATCAGCCATAGTCTCACACTAAATTCAAGCTGAAAATTTATATCCGATTTACTTTCTATCCCAAATTAAATTCAGCCTCATTTATCTCAAAGAGGCTTTGAAAGGGTCTATAGTAAAATCAATTAATAAAAGAAGATGCTCTTATTATAAAATTCCAACAACACAGAGATTCTCAAAAGTAGAAATTAACTCCCTTCCCCAAACCAAATAACTGGAAATAAATAAGTTCAATATGAAGTTCCTTTTCTACTATAAATTCAAGGCCAAAGGAAATTACCTTGTTCTTGTGAGTTAAAGTACAATTGAACCATCTTAAATTGTTCAAAAAAAATCACATCCTTGCCATTTTTCCCCCCTGCTTTCTCTTAGCTCGATGGCTTGCTTATTTCTGGAGGAATCAATGTTTAGACATCATCAGTCCTATCACCGTCTTCCACTAGAATAGCTGTGTGTATTAGTTTACCTGGACTGTCATTACCAAATGCTACCGCCTAGGTGGTTGAAACAATAGAAATTTATTTTATCACAAGTCTAGAGTCTAGAAATCTAAGACAAAGGTGTCAGCAGGGTTGATTTCTTCTGAAGCATTTCTCCTTCTCATTGTGTCCTCATGTGGTTGTCCTTTCATGTGGGTCCAAACTTCCTATTCTCTGTTGTGGCTGTTGTTTGTTAATCCTCACCTAAGGATTTCTTTTCCCATTGATTTTTAGAGAGAGTGGAAGGGAGGGGAAGAGAGAAAGAAATACTAATATGAGAGCGCCATGTTGATTGGTTGCATCCTGCATTTGCCCTGACCCGGCCAGGGATCAAGCCTGCAACCCAGGTATGTGCCCTTGACTGGAATGGAACCCATGACCCCTTCAATCCTTGGGTCCACGCTCCAACCACTGAGAAAACCAGCCAGGGCCAAATTTTCCATTTTATTTTAAAATACCAGTCATACTGGATCAGGCCCCCTTTCGGGAGACATTTTACTTTAATCACCTCTTTAAGGCCTTATCTCCAAATACATGTATTCTGAGTTCCTTGGGGGTTAGGACTTCAAGTCAATTTTGAAAGAATACAATTGAGCCCATAATAATGGAAACTAAGAAAAAAAACTTACATAGATATAAAACGTATAACTTTACTACCTATGATGAAATTATAAATGAATAAAACTATTTTTAAATACAGATATTATTTATCAGTTAAAACATAAATCATATAAATACTAATTCTAATACCTAAAATAAAATGAGACTAAAATTAACTTTTCTTTAGGATCAAGATCAAGAAATATTGTTAAAATGACATAAAGCTTGAATTAATATCTTAGCTGACAGATCTTGTCTTTGAAAATACACAAAAATACATTTAAATACCAACTTTCAGCTTACGAGGTATAAATTCTGAGAGAAACAACTTGGTTATGTTAGTCCATCTCTGGAGGACTTGGTGCTCTATGCACACAACACTTGAAAAATAAATAAATTTCTGGGCTATTGTGACAGTAAGTGAAATAATGTAGATAAAAATGAAACACTGCTTAATGCAAAGAAGCACTGCAATATATTTTAATCGTTATTATCATCACCACTCTTATTATTATGTATTGACAATTTACCCTACAACCTATTTAATTTTGAGAAATAGATTATATGCTGAGTCGCCCATAAAAATTTCAATAAGTATATAGGTGATCTACACACAAATTGATATCAAAAGTTTATGTTTACAATAAATATGTTAAAATAAAATAAATATGTTTCTTACAAATAAAGTCTTTCAAAATAATTAAATAGCTATTTATAAATGAAAAGTATACTAAAAATAATGAGAAGGATGTTCTCAGTGAATCAATAGCATACATAAGGGAGAACATAAATGTTATTCTCGGTAAGTAGGGAATTAGACAAAGATGCCACCATTAACATAATAGATTATAAAATGTATTACTAACACACATTTTATTTAAAAATATAACTTTTAATTTTAAAAAATAAAGGGTCAACTTAACTTTCAATAATTGAATTACCCCTTAATGAGTTTATAGATGTTCAATTACCAGTGAATAAATTTATAAAATGATTCCAACTGAAATCAAAATCTCATGTAATTAAAAATATTGATAAAGTTATTTTAAAGTAAAAAAGATGTAAAGGTAGTGATTACAAAGCTATTTTTTAGGGGGGGGGGAGACCAATGTAAGGGAACTATTTAGCACTAATTATAATTTAGAACTATTTATATTTATTAACTATACATATGTTTTCATAATAATTTAAACTTGTGATAATTTCTTAGGAGCAAATGAGCAGATACAAGAAAGAACACACACACACAACCAACTCATAAAACCATAGTAGAGGTAAACTGGGCACTTTAATCTCATGGAGAAAGAAGGCTTTTTCAATAGTAATTATTGGGAGAATTTATTAATTACTAGAGGAACAAAACAAAAGTTGAGATCTACCTCTCTTGTAATACACACAATGAATTCAAAATGTGTTGCAAAACTAAATATTGCTATTAGTACTTCTAAAAGTATTAATAGAAATAAGGTCTTAGATTACTTTCCTTTTGAGTGGATTAAGTGAGATAACATATGGAAAAGACATGTAAGTCAATACTTATTGAAAGAATTAAAGGATGTGACTTCAGAGACATATTTTCTCATTTTAGGATAAAGAAGGGAGAATCCATAGGAAACATTTGCTAGATTTTGTCATATATAACATTTTTAAATGATTTCAAATATTATAAAACTAGAGGCCCGATGCATGAAAATTCATGTACTGGAGCGAGGGTCCCTCAGCCTGGCCTGCCCCCTCTCACAGTCGGGGAGCCCTCAGGGGTAGGATGCGACCTGGTGATCAGGGGAAGATGATGCCCTTCACACCTCTGTTGTTGCCACTGCCAGCATCACAATCCTCAGCCAGCCCTGGTTACCTGACCCTCAGGAGGCTCTGGGTGGCTATGCTGCCACCATCCGAGGCTTGTCTGCATCTTGGGCTGACCCTGGGAAGCTGGGGAAATGAGGAGACTTGGGGGTCTCTAGAGGCAGGCTAGTGGAGCAGCCACAAGCCTGCCACCGCAGTGGGGCTGAGGGCACTGGGTGTCGCCATCTTTGAGGGCGTGGCAGTCAATTAACATAGTCCCTCCTTATTGGCTGTGGGTGCCACCATCTTTGAGGGTGTGACAGTCAATTAGCATATTCCCTCTTTATTAGATAGGATAATTATACCAACTTTAAAAGGCAAATGACACATTGAAAAATGTGCATGCTTCATTTAACAAATGATTTACATTTTTCAACCACAAAGAGCTGTCGGCAACTGATTATGGGAGAATTACAAAGCAGCCAGATCCTTCCTTCTCTCCTTCCTGGCCCTCATGAGGAAGTGAAAAGCCTTTGAATATAAGATTAAACTTTTTAACTAAACAGACCTTTCATTAACTGTTTCAAATCTGAAAACTCTCCAAAGAGCTATTCAGGAGTGCATTATCTTCTAGATAAAAAAAGAGTTGACATAACTCAACTGGATTAAACACTTGATAAAAATAATGTTTGTGTCTGAAGTGATTCAGACCACAGAAAACACCACTTTATTATATACCCCACACGAATACATATATCAAAGAGGCTGGATAAACTACAACTGATACTAAATGTTAGCCACAGGTATCTTTAGGTGGTAAGATACATAAATCTGTTTAATATCTTCTGTGCAGTTTTCTGTGTGTTCCAGCATTCCATGATGCATATGCACCAATTTTAAAGGCAGTGAAAAAGTGTTATAAAAAATGTGAGTGCAAAATGTACAGTTCATGGGTAAGCCAAAAAGAAAAAAAATGCATACACACTATACACACATATATTTTTTCTTCTTCTTGCAATTACTCGAAACTTCTTGCAGCTAGGCAAGTCTTGGCACAGGAAAACTTTGGAAGTCACTAATGATACTCTACCCTCTGCCTATCACTGCGATTAGGCTGCACAAATAGCCCTCGGAGACCACAGGCCAATGACAGCAGAGCTGTGGGGGATTGAAGAGAAAAATCCAGTAACAAAAGCCCCTGGTATTATTAGGTAATAAGGCATGTTATGGGTGTTGTTATTAAAACAACAACTGCCATTAAAATGAAGGCAGTGTGGTTTAGGTTTCTAAGAATGTAGGTTTCAAAATCAGGCATGAACACGTACCAGCTTTATAAACCTGAATTGTTTATTTCTGCTCACTGTTCCTTAGACTATCTCAGAAAATTAGCAGTACTACAGAAGCAATGTCTTAGAATGTCTTCATTTCGAGTAGATGAAATGAGATAATATATGGGAAGGGCTTCAAGATGAAGATATATTATAACAGAGTTAGTGACGAACAGTGACTGCAGAACCCACCCTCCCCACCCCATCTTGATTCTTATCACAGCTACACCATCACTTGGCTAAGTTCTTTAACCTTTCTGTGCTTTAATTTCCCAATCTGTAAAATAGTGGCAGTGTTTACCATTACATGGGTTACTGTGAAGATAACTGAGTTCACACACACTAAGGTTTAGAATGCCTCACATTTCTTTAACAGGTATTTTTAACCACCATTTTATAGATAAGAAAACTGAGGCACAGAAAAGTTAAGCAACTCGCCTAATGTCAGCAATGAGTCAGTGGAAGAATCTGCATTCAAGCCCAGGCTCTGGCCTCACAGTTTGTGTTCTTTACTATTGCGCTGACTATGTTTAATATGCATGTGTTAATCGACTCCTCATGTGATCAGTGAGGCTCCTGATCAGCAGTGGCTTTATGTAGTTGTTTTGTGGAGGTCAAAAGTTATACGAGATGTTTTGACTGTGTGGGGCCTCAGTGATGCTAAGCCCTGCATTGTTCAAGGGTTGACTATATGTAGGTATAGAACATGTTTCATTCTTCTCCTCCAAGATGCATGCAATAGGATTCCTTCTTAGAGATGAGGAAATTGAGCCTGAGGAAAGTCGTGCCTTAATTACAGAGTCAACTAATGTTAAAATTGAAAGTCCGGGTTGTGCTACTGTACAATGGGGCTCCAATATCTAAAGCTTTGCTAAGTAATGGTCAGTTTGCCCCTGGCATAGTCACTATTCTCAGTTCTCCGATTGTCCTGTATTTACAGTAACTGACAGAAGGCATTGCCATGCCTTGGTTTTCCTGCAAGACCCAGCCTCTAAGGAAAGCCAAAAATGGGTAGTCAAGACATGACACAAAGTGAAATGATTAGATATCCATGAGCTTTTCTGCTCAAAAGAGCCCTTTTCAGAAAAATAGAAATCCATACTGGTTCATGATTTAAAAAAAAATGCAATAAATCTAATCTTCAAAGCCATTTGATATTGCCAAGGTATTCCATTGGGCAGAAAACATGAATACCCTTTCTCCTTCTCACGTCTTGACCTGGGATTTCTGGATATTCTGTTGCCCAGAGTCTCAAGATTTTCAGGGTAGTTGCTTAGTTGCTCCAAAGGAATGTTATCTATGCTCCATTTCCAGGTAACCACTTTAAGTTCATGCAGGAAATCTGGGATTTGCCTCTGTCATCGGCACTTATTGGCTGCCTTGTTAGCTTCCTTTCTCCCCTCCCCCTTTTCTCTGCCGGCAGCACTCTAATATCCTTTTAGTAAATTACCTCTCTACCATTGTGTTCCAGCCTCACACTTTGCTGGGACTGACCCCACACCTACCTTCATTCTTTGCGGGAGGGGCCTGATTGGTTTAAGCCAATCCTCATGTTCTGTTTATCTTGCCTCCCTCAGTCATTGGTTCAGGAATGGATGCATGACGCAGTGGAAGCCAATGAAAGAGGCTGAATCTAAACATCTGAGCAGAAGCCGTCTGGGGCCCTTCTCCTTTTCTCTTGCTGCTATACAGGTGAGTGTGGGGTACACTCCAGAGCCTAAAACTGAAATCAGGGACCCTGCCAAGTCATGGTGAGGATGTCACCCAGCTGCCACTAGAAGTCTATGTAGGACCAGACTTGTCTGTATTAACTTACCATTTTGTGAGCCAATAAACTCTTCTTATAGCTGCTGCTGATTTGGATTGGGTTTTCCTTTACTTAAAACTGCAGAGGTCCTTTGATGATCATGTATGTCATCAGGGAAATGTCTATCTAGTCCAGAATCTCCTCAAATCCTAATGGTCTTATAGAAAAATGAATCTAGCATCATACAAATCAGAAGGCAACATCTTCTCACAGAACAAGAAATATACCAAGCAATTCTCAAAAGCCTACTTAGTTTCAGTTGCAAATGATTAATCTATATTTTATAGTAACATCATTCCGGCAGCTGCAGGGTAGACTGCCTCCCACACTGGGTATTAAGAAGCCTTGGCAAAGAGGACTACTAATGGCCTCCTTCCCTGAACCAGAGCATCTGCTAGAGAAAACTGGCCTGTCCTAAAGGTTCCACCATGACTTTAGGGCTTCATGATGCTATCCTGTGTCCTGGTGATGCAACAACATTTCAATGAGGCTCCTCTGGAAGGGTGAGCCCAAAGCTTTGAGTGTGTAGCAGCCAGCATGACCCTAGACCAAACCGAGAGAAGCTATTTGGATTGCTAAAGAAAGAAACAAATATCCCACATATTGTTGAGGCCTAAGTATGGTCTTTATGCTTTTGGATTCCTAAAACCTCAATATGCAACATTCACAGAAGTGTAAAAAATTCTATTTGAGTAGCATCTTCTGATGATAGTATGCATCACCAAGCCAGGTACAGCACATATTTGCAAAAGAGAAAGAATAAAGAAAGAACACATGTACACACCCTGGATGTCTTCATAAATGCTTAGTTACATACATTTTTTCTTTTTAAAAATATAAAGGGCGATCAAAAAATTCAAACCTTGAAATTAGAGCTCAAGCAGTGTGGGACAGCTCAGAGCTCCTCAATCCAATCCTGACAAAAAGTTAGTGTATGGCCCTAAATGGTTTGGCTCAGTGGATAGAGCATCATCAGCCTGTGGACTCAAGGGTCCCAGGTTCGATTCCAGTCAAGGGCATGTGCCTTGGTTGCGGGCACATCCCTAGTAGGGAGTGTGCAGGAGGCAGCTGATCGATGTTTCTCTCTCATTGATGTTTCTAACTCTCTATCCCTCTCCTTTCCTCTCTGTAAAAAATCAATAAAATATATTTTTAAAAAAAGTTAGTGTATGGAGCCAGGAAGCCTCAATCCCAATAGATGTCAATACAAACAACATGCTCCTTTTTGCCTTAATATTGCATATAAATGTTGCTATGCTCATGAAATGTTAGAACACAGGCAGCAAACAGCTATGGAATGAAAGTGCAGGGCAGAATATAGGTAGCCCGTGACTTTCTGCAATCACATGCTTCCATTCATTCTCCTTCTGGCACCCAAGGACATTGCTGTTGTCAGGACTGGACCCCAGGGCTTGGAAAATTGCTATTTGCAACTCTGAAGTGAGAAGACTGTCAATTCCAATCAGCAATGACCAGGGGAAACATGGTTCACATGGTATATTTGAAAGAGATCTGCCGTTGGAATCAGAACCACTGGAATTAAATATGGGGCATGTATCTTATTCACTGCTTAGTCTTGTATAAGTCATTTAGTCTTAAAATGGATAAAGTTATCCATCTCTAAAATGCATAGAGTAAAATTTGGTATGAGGATTAGATATAAGGAAACCACCTAGTATGCTTACTAAATGCCATGAGGTTTATTTAATGGGTGACTCTATAGTTTAACTGTATGCTACATAAGACCACGGGGCTCTCCGCTGCCCAGCATAGCACAAGGAGGCTGTTAATTCAAGAGAGAAATGCTAGTGAAAACAACTTATTTTAAAGGTGATGAGTGGGTAGATCAGAGGGTTGGCCAGCTAGCCCTATGAAAATATATTTCAAAACAGCATGATTTTATTCTCTTTAATTATAAAGTGCCACTTTCTGATATATACCTAATCACTTTGACCAGTAAACTTTTTTTTTCAAACTAGGAGAATACTAACTACTCCAAGAGGCATCGGCCTCCCTTAGTTTATTGTAAAAACACTGAAATAAATTCTTGAGCAGGAAATCAGAAAATATTGGTTCCAGAACAGCTCCTACTAGAATTGAATACTTTAGTTTCCTCCTCTGGGTAATAAAATACTCACCTGTCCCTACCAGGTATAAATTCCTGCTGCTGCCTCAGGTAATCCTGTAAAATGGCAGCTTCACACACTGCTATTTAACAAGAAGGACTTTTTAGAAGAATCATTTGAGCTTCTTTATTCAAAACGATCAAACTACTATTTGAATAAGCCATCAATTAAGAGTTGCTTATAGCCTTATAATCAATAATTTTGTAATAACTATGTATGGTGCCAGGTGGGTATTGAAAATATCAGAGGGATCACTTTGTAAACTATATGATTGTCTAATTACTATGCTGTACACCTGAAACTAACACAAAATAATATTGAATGTAAAAACAAGATTTGCTTCTTGTCTGCCATAATTCATACCACTGTTTACACAATCTAATCACTATTAATTATAACCCAGATGCAAAATAAAAACAATAGCAAACTTTTCCTGAGTGCCTTCTCATGCCAGAAACTTATCATCAATTTACATAAATTAATTAACTTAGACTTCATCAACAAGCCTAATTGAATAGGTATTATAATAATAATGTTTCATTTTGGGGTTGAGACAACATGGGCACAAAGAATTGATGCAACTTGCTCACTTTTTCTTCACTAGTAAGTATCTCAGCATGGATTGGAACCCAGGTAATCTGTCTCCTGGGTCTAGTCTCTACTGATTGCATGGCCCAGCAAAATGTAATTGGTGCCTCCTCATGCTTCCCAGGTGTCTTTCTGCAATTCCAGCAAGCCCAGGTAATATAGCTTAGAAATACCAAACCACATAATTCAGAAGGTGCCCCCACTTTTTCTCTAAGAAACTATCATTATTATGGGCAGTATGATGACAGTCTACTTTCTGAATGAATCTAATGGGTAAATAGAAAATTATAAAATTGATTTAAAAGGTTTACTGTCGTTTTAGCCAAGTTCTCTTTTACTGTTCATCATGAAATGTTCCAAACATCTGAGTACAAAAAGTTCAGGACCAAAAAATCAAATAAAAAAGAAAAATCTAGAAAATGAAAAACATTAAAATTTTAAGAAGCACACACATTTATTATTTACATATGTAGTTGAGTGAAAAAACAAACACAAAACAGTTTCCAAAACAACAGTTTCCAATGTTGCCATTTATTTCATTTTTAAATTCTGTATAATTGGGTTTTATAATTATGCTAAAGGTAATATAGAAAGAATTCATTTAGTTCTTTAGCTTTAGAAAACAGCCAAGTGTCTCTCTGAAGGAATGAGATTGTGTTGTCCCTCGTCTTTCTTTTATGCTTCAAATATGTGCTCTCTCTTTTCCTTACCTGCACTCTAAATTAACCTTTTTAAAAAATCCATCTTGTCAGATCCCTGTTCTCTACCTTAAAAAGGAACATAAAATCTAAACTGATTAATTAATTTTTGATAATGAAAAGTTGTGTATCTCCTGGCCCTTTTTATACATAAGATAATCACTTAATGTTTGAAAAGTCTAAAGAAAGGGAATGATAATAACAACAGTCCTGGAGTAATGAAAGTCTTGATCAACCAAATGCCAAGCAAAAACAGTTAAAAATTTTGAAAAGCAAAAAAAAAAAGAGTTTTAAAAGTCATTTTCTCCTTCTGCATTTGCGCATTCTGATTTTTTAAAATAGATTTTTCTTGATTTCAGAGAAGAAGGAAGAGGGAATCATCCATCGGATGCCTCCTGCAGGCCTCATGCTGAGGATCAAGCCTGCAACCCAGGCTTGTGCCCTGACTGGGAATTGAACCGTGACCTCCGGGTTCATAGGTCGATGCTCAACCACTGAGCCATGACTGCTGAGCTCATTTTCAATTTTTTTAAAGCAGAAGGAAAGTAGGAAGAGAGGAAAAAAGAAAAAGAAAATAAAACACATTTCATAGTAAGGAGTAGGTGGGCAGAGAACTCTTTTCTTTCCCACCTATGTTCCTCATTTTTGGCTGTTTTATTTTCTTAACTCCCAAGTCACCTGCACTTTGATAAAGAGGCAAGTCAATCACTCAGAGAAATCTAATGCCACATTTTACCAACACAATTAGAGCACATGGTCGTAATTACTCTAATGTATATAATCAGTGTTCCTGAACACCCTCAATTACTCAATCTCTATTGCTGAGTAATAATGTGGGAGTATGCTTTATCTTACATTTTATGAGATAAGCAATAGATGTATTATTATTGTTTTGTATAATCAGATGCAACACTATTAATTACAAATATTACTGAGTATATAACACAGCTGCAGAATGTGACACACACCCGTTGCTCAAGGCTAACTGGGTAGAATACAGTTCCCTGATAATGCAGTAACTATAATTTTAATCTTTTTCTGAAATAATTTATTGCAAATGAAGATGCACATTATACATGGAACTTTTGGCTTAAATAATGACTTCTAAATTTAAAAAAAATTGAAAAACAATGTAATAAAAACTCAAAAATAAAAGAAGTATATATGTCAGGAACCTTTATTAGCTACCAAACACTGACCAACAAACACAAGTGCCCTCAGTGTAATTGCATAGCATATTTGAAGTCAAGATTTACAGATTAATCTGAACACTGGGGTGCTGTACTGAGGACAGGGCTGCTAACTGATCAGAACCAGACTTCACTGAGAATCACATTTCACAAGAGAAGAGATGGTATCAATACAATAAAATTTAGATTCAAATGGAACTCATAGTTTTCCAAAGCACTTTTTTTGGATGAAACAAAGAGATCATTTTTATATTATTAAAACATGTTTATTCTTTACAGACTTTAAAATTGACTCAAAGGTAATGTTTTCTATTTAGAAGAGTCTTATTGGTCCTTGAAACAGTATTCCAGAGTGGGTTGGAACACAAAAGCCGGAGCCTGACTACCTACATTTAGATCCCTGTCCATCATATTTTCTCTGTTGTCAACTTAAACTCTCTTTATGTCCATTTTATCACTGTACTTTTACAGGTCATGTTTTTAGCAATTACTAAATATATTTTCCCATCCAACCAGGCTGAAAAGAAGTCACTCAAATGGAGAAAGGAGTGGGAGATGGGAAGTAAAAGAATGGAGAGAACTATCATAAAAAAATATTTTCTATAGGTCAAAATATATCTTTCTTTGTTCATTGACCATACTTTGGTTTATTGGTACCTTAAGGTCTTGAGGAAACACTCCCTAAGACAGCCAGATGAAGAACCCCTAGAATGTGGGAACAGATGGGTGATGTCAGGAGTGAAAAAGAGGAACAGCTGGGCATTTTCACTGATGCGACAAGTTTGTTTGCAACATAAGGTATTTGACTTTAGGCTCATATTTTAAACCCAATTTTATATATTTATTTAACAGACTAGGCAGATTGTAGCACAAATTCACCTATTGCGCTTTCCTACATATAATGAGTATTCTAAACCATATTAAAATGTCATCTACTAAAAGCGCTTCCTCTCTTTGAAATGAAGATTTCTCGATAAATGAGAACTTTTTGCCACAGATGTTAACCTTATAAATGAGAAAGAATTAAAAAAAAGATTGTTTTTGCTTTCCCTTGAGGATGGTAAAAATAAAATAAATTAAAAGTGGCTTGCCTAAAGATCACTTTAGTAAAACATTTCCAGGTATCCTGGAAGGGTTTAAAATCCTTTTTCACTGTCTTACTTAAAGGTTAATTACTTAACCTTTTTCAAATTTGGTTTTCATCATAAAATGGGGATTATGCTCATCCTAGCTTGTAGAATGATTGGAAGGTTTAAATGAGTGTATACAGAGTTCATAGAACAGCACTTGTATGTAATAACTACCCATTAATGTGTGACAATCTCTTATCATCAGCCATTGACAGCCTATGGAATGGGTCCTATTAAATTGTTTTGTATAAGGCATCTCATAATTATAATAAATTTCTGGAATGTGATGTAAGAAGGAACCAGTTCCAAGAAATAGATCTTATATGGAAACCAAATATTTATGATCGGTAAAGGCAGAACTTTCTCCCTGAAATAGAATAAAGGACCCAGACTTCAACTCACTTGGTTCTTTCTCTTTATCATGTGTAACCCACCACTCAGTATCACTGGGCTCAGGAAACAATGCTCTGTGGAACAAAGTTTGAAAACTACTGATTTCTATCTTTCAGAATTTGAGTTTCCCAGCCTCCAAATAGGGAATGATAATGTCTACTTAAATCAAGTGTGTTTAACCTGAAAAGATTGCACAGCCACAGTACGTATTTGGTTTTAATCTTCAGATTGTGGCATTCTCTTAAAATCTTTTTGTAGTGTGGGTGCTACAAAAAATTTTTTTCTTATCCAACCTTTTTAGTTTCTATAGTTGGGTTAATAATTAAATGAACAGGGACAGATTAACAGGAGAAAATAGCCAAAGTTTATTATATGCACACTTGGGGAGATGGTAAGAATGTAAACCCAGATGCATTGGGCAATTTAGGCTCATCTGCCATTATGGACACAAAAGAAAAGTAGGCAGGGTTTTGGGATTTTGAAGGAGGAATAGGCAAATTAAAGGTTGCCAAGGAAAAGCTGAACTCATGGTAAACAAATTCCTGTTAGTCAACCCAGACACTATGCGTCACAGGGAGAGAATCTAGCTAACAGACTTGGATCTTTCCTATCTCATGCTAAGATGAATGTGCTAACATTCCCTTCCTGGAACAGGCTTTTTCATCTTAGTTTCTCAGGCAGGAAAGGATGAGGGTCACAGGTTCTTTCTGATTCTTTCATTTCCTAACAGCCAGCTTAAAATCAAGATCCCAAAAAAGCATGTTTTTAGGATGGCAAAATTTTAATTCCCTTCATTAGCTAGGGAGCATAGATTCTGGCTTCTAACATTTTTTCTGGACTCTGTTTGCAAATTAAATAATATTTCCTTTGGCTTATATCTTTCTTTCTAGAGCTTAACATACAGAGATAGAAAATTCAAGAGCAAGACTCCAATATTGATGTAAAGAGGACCACAGGTACAAGAGACAGTGGAATTGATAGTGGCCATTTTAGCAAGCATCTATCTCAAACAGACCCAAGATTGCCATAGACATCAGTTTTACCAATTGGTTCATGGGTAGAGAACATGGATTGCCATTTTTGCAGCCTCCAAGAACATTTTAAAATGTTTCTAGTCTTGCCCTGGCTGGTTTGGCTCAGTGATTAGAGTGTCAGCCTACAGACTAAAGGGTCCTGAGTTAAATTCCAGTCAAGGGCACATGCTCAGACTGGAGGCTTGATCCCCAGTAGGGAGTGTGCAGGAGACAGCTGATCAATGATTTTCTTTCATAGTCTCTCTCTCTCTCTCCTTTCCTCTCTGATATATATCTTAACTAGTAAAAGCGTAATATTGAAATTGACCGTTTCTTCGGGACGTCCAACAGCCAATCAGAGTGATTGTATGCAAATTAACCCAGCCAACATGGTGGCCATCACTCACAGAGTAAATGGCAGCTTCTATTGCAGCAGGAGTGAAAGTGAAACTGTCTTCCCACAGCTCCGCTTTTCCTGCCTGAAAGCAAAACATGTTTGAAATATGTTTGCAACAATGTATAAATCATAGAATCTTCAGGAGCTAGCGGCCAGGCCTAAGTCTAAGAGTAACAACATTGTGTCATTATAGAAGCCGCGAGCTGAAGCTTCTTATTAGGCCGTGCCTTAAAGGAACAGCATCAATTATAGAAGATAAACCCCAGAACCTGCGTCCAGCCAGCCTTGCTGGGACATTGGGTCAATGGGAGCTGTGGGCAGCCTTAAAGCCCCTTACCCAGGCTGGTCAGGCACGCCAGCAGGTGGACATCCCCCGAGGGGTCCCAGACTATGAGAGGGCACAGGCCGGGCTGAGGGACCTCCCGAGTGCACAGAGCGGCTGCAGGGCGGGACAACGCAGGACCAAGTGCTCTACTTACTTACGGCTCTCTGGATTAGGAACTGGGGCTGTGTCCAGCAGATGTTTCTTGGCTGGTTTCACCTGGGGTAATTCATAAAGCTGTACTTACATGCAGACTCAATTATGTATAGAAGATCTACAATGGCTACACCTGCATGCCCTGTCCTTGTTAACTGTCAGCTAGGCATCTCTGTTCTCTTCATTTACAACTAACTACATCAGGCTCATTGCCATCTTGGTCTTAGTATTGTCACTACAAATAGCAGAAGGTAAGCCTCAATGGACAGACACCTTTTAAACTCCTGCTTATATCACATTTACTAGTATCACATGGACCAAAATGTCACCTGATGAAGCACAGACTCAAAGTTTGGAGAAGTACATTTCTTCTTTTGATGGGAAGTGTGCCAAAGCAAAATTGCAAAGATGTGTGCATACAAGATTGGGAGGATTTATGGAAGCACCCCTTGAAAACTAACTATCACAGATTTATTGTAATCAGTTGTGAACTATTTTTTTTTTAAGAAATCTAGTTTTGTCCTGATAATCACAGAATGAAACTTAGGAAAGTCTTACTTTTAAAAATGAATTACTGTGGACTGAAAGTTGTTCCTGATATTGCTTTTCTCTCACTGGAATTTAGATATATTTTCCTAGAGGTGAAAAATTAATGTGGAACTATATGTATTGTCTTGAGAATGGTTTGCTATCCTAGGTTGAAGGCCAAAATATTCTTGGCATAATATTAACAACTCACAAGTTCTTGAGAGACTGGAGAACAAGACTTTGAACTAAAGAGACTATCAAACAAAAAACACACCAATGATTGATTAGTAGGTATAGCCTTTCTAGATTACTTTTAATTTCCAGAGAGCAGTCATCTGAGATAGCCTGCCTTGGATTATATGCTAGTTCTTATGAGGGCCAGACAACCAGATGTGGTATTCATGAACTTGATCCAATAGGAACTAGATACTTCAGAAGGTGTTTATGATCCCAGGTGGAAGAAGAAGTGGATGGTGGAAGCCACTTAGCAGCAAAGGTCCACTTATTCTGATAAAGGTTGTCATACCTGGGTAAGAGCACCTGACAAGTCAGTTGAGAAGGGATACAAGTTGGAGAATGGCTTTTTAAAATTATTGAAAAACCTTTGATAATTTCAGGAACCAGAGAGTCTTGCTCATTTTTCTTCTGGATCAATATTAGACTTCAGGTCTTAGGCTGAGGAAATGTGACTAGACAGCAGAACACCTGAAAACCCCTTCTTTAACATAAGTCCTCTGGACCACTTTCCACCCCATGGGTCACTCAGGAAAGGAAAAGAGCTGAGGCATCACAGTACCTGATGAATTAGCGCATTGTCTCTTGGAGTCTAGCCCCCCACATGCCTATGTTAACTGCCCTCTCAGCAAGCCCTGCAGGGCTGAGGTCATAACTCCGCTTCCAGCTGTGGCTATCTGTGGTGTGGTGATTTTGAATCTGATGACTCAAAGCCACCATCCCAGGTAGCAGCTGGCTGTCTTCAGATTTCTCTCTTCTCCTAATGTTCCATTAACCTCTCACAGCTGGTCTCCCTATGCACAATCAGCAGTTCAGCTAATCCCTCCCCTGATTTCTCCCCTTCTTGCAGGAGGCTCATCATTAATACATTCTGGCTCTGCTCCTCTGCTCTGCTCAGCCTACCAGTGCTCTCTATTAGTGCATGCTGTGCCAGAGGCAATTCATCCCACTGTCTGCTCAGCACCAGCTTTGTTGGGTTACAGCACTGTCGCACCCTAAGGTAATGATTGCCCAGGCCCATTAGACACTGGGTTGGAAGCAATGTTAGGATATCTACTTGTCTTTGAACCTGAGTTCTAGGAGAGTTGAGCCCTATTTCACTCATTTGGCCTGCTAGCATGTTCTTTAAATGTATATATTCTATATAATAAAAGGATAATATGCAAATCAACCTTAATAGCAGAATGACTGGGAATGACTGCTCACTATGACACACACTGACCACCCGGGGACAGGTGCTCAATGCAGGACCTACTCCCTGGTGGTCAGTGCAGTCCCACAAGGGGAGCTCTGCTCAGCCACAAGCCAGGCTGACGGCTGTCAGTACAGCAGTGGTGGTGGGAGCCTCTCCCATCTCTTCAGCAGCATTAAGGATGTCCAACTGCAGCTTAGGCATGCTTCCCACTGGCAGGTGGATATCCTCCAAGAGTTCTCAGGCTGCCAAAGGGATGTCTGACTGCCAGCTTAGGCCCCATCCCCTGGAGAGTGGGCCTTAGCCAGCAGGTGGACATCCCTCAAGGGGTCCCAGATTGCGAGAGGGCACAGGCTGAGCTGAGGGACTTCCCCCTGAGTGCACAAATTTTTGTGCACTGGGCCTCTAGTGTGTGTGTGTGTAATTAATATATATATATATATATATATATATATATATATATATATATATATATATCAGAGAGGAAGGGAAAGGTGGAAAGAGAGAGAATCATTGATTAGCTGCCTCCTGCACACCCCACACTGGGGACTGAGCCCATAAACTGGGCATGTGCCCTTGACCAGAATTAAACCTGGGACCCTTCTGACCAGAGAATGATGCTCTATCCACTGAGCCAAACCAGCAGGGCATGCTAGCATGTTCTTGTTCAGATTCCAGGATTTGTAAGTTGATGCTCAAATTAATTACAACACTAAAAATCACAGTAACAACAGTTAGTACAATAATAATAAAATGGTATCATTATGGTTATTATTAACAGCCATAGTCAATTTCATGAATAGAATGTTAATTGTGCTGGATCTATGCCAAATTCTATACTCTCCTATTACATTCTAGCAATATCTCTGAGTTAGCTAATGTTGAGGATACACCAAGTCACAGAAAGTTTAATAATGCTGACCAAGACCATCCAAATGAGAAGCAAAAAGCTTGTACTTGAACCTGACCTCCCTATTTTCTTTCAAGACTGAGCTTTTAACTATAATATGCACTAATTAAATAGCTACCAGTTATGTTGCTTGGGATTTACCTGTATTAATGATTTCAAAAGAAAATGTAGTCTAGTATTCAAATCATTATAAAAGTTAATATAAATTTACTTAGTGATGTAAATATATAGTTTATTAAGTGCATATGGATTTAAAAAAAAAAATCGCCTAAAGAATTTCCAAGTGTAATCCCACAGATAACCAAGAACACCTTTTTTTCTGTTTTCCTCTTTTAAGGGAAAGGTATGTGGACAGGTTAGAAAACCCTAATGACTTGTGACTGTTCGATGCATAATTATTTTTCTATGTTGGAATAGACTAGAGTATAATCTACAAGACAGCTGGGGCCATGCCTACTTACCAGTCTCTGATGCTAGCACAGGAACTGCCATATTGTACTTGGTGTCTTAGGTTGGGTCTTCCAAAATCAGACTCTGAGAAAGGAATTTGAGTGTGTGTGATTCCTTTGGGAGGTGGTCCTAGGAAGCACTGTGAGGGAGTGGGGAAGTGAAAGTGGGCAGAAAGAAATGCTCATTGATCAGCATGTTTCCATAGTGGATGACAGAGGTTGTTTCTCTGAGAAACTGTGCAAAACACCACTCAGAGTCATCCTCTGGGGGCAGAGAAATTGAATAATTTATCCTCATACTTGAATTGCTCATTCATTGAGAGTCCTTCTGAGGTTTAACTCTCTGGTGTTTCTGAACTATCTTCTATATTTGGAGGTTAAACACTCCCAATCCAAATAATGCCCTCAGACTGAGAGACACAGAAACACCATCAGAGTATCAACACAGATGGGAACTGCCTGCACTGACCTACTGCATATACCTGGTAGACAGGAACCAGTACTATCAACATGTGATATGCCTCTTTCCCTCCATTGATTTTTTTTCCCCTTCCCTCTCTCATTAAATAATTATTAAAAATAGAAAAAGTAGGAAGGAAAAATGAGAAAAGAAAAGAAGAAGGGAGAGAAAACAAGAAGGCACAAAGGGGAAAGATAGACATACAGGAGGAAAAACAAAACAGAAGAAGGAAGGAAGGAAGGAAGGAAGGAAGGAAGGAAGGAAGGAAGGAAGGAAGGAAGGAAGAGATGGAAGGAGGAAGGGGGTAAAGGTAAAAAAAATAGGAAAAGTGAGCAAAGAGAGGAATTGAATAAAAGAAGAGAGGCTGGGAAGGTGAGGATAAGAAACACAGAAGGAAAAAGAAAAAGAAAGATGAGAGAAATTGAAAACTAAAGGGAAAGATAAAGTAAAAAGGAAAAAAAAGTGAAAAAGATTTCAAAGAATAAAAATATAAGGAGGAAGAAACAAGGGGGCAAACAAAAAAAAAAGAAAGGAGAAGGAATTTAGGTTTTAAAAAGGAAAATAAGATAGAGATCTCGAGCAGAAGAAATATGGACGTAGAAATGCTGATGGTAGGGAGACAACGAGCATGTAAGAATATGTTCCTAAGTAAATTGAAATAGGAGTTGTGCTTCTCTTCTACAAGGGAAAGCAATGTTCCTTTGTATCTGGCTATGATGCCCAATTCAATGAAGGTCATATTGTGAACCACAGCAAAAAGGTCTTGTCTACCTCCCAGGAATCTGATTTGCCCATCTCCCTGGGTATTTACCAAGTTTCCCCTATATATGACTCAGCCTGGGGTTCTTTGGCTTTTCCCAAGAATGACGCGTGTGAGAAACACAGGTCAGGGCAGCTGCAAAGACGCTGTCTCCACCTTGAGCATCTCTGTGCCTTTGGGCGGACTCACGGGACAGGTGTAAGGCGCACTGAGTCAGGGAGAAACAAATGTATTGAAAGGGAGACAAGTGGCTGTCATTGGCATGACACATGCACTACGATCTAGTACATTCTTATTTACGAGGGAAAATTCTTTTCTGTCACAAGATAATTGTTTATATCCCAGCCACTGGGAAAATTATTCATTTGGTTTTCTCTTCAACGTTGTCCATTTTAAGCCCATGTTTTCCTGCCCCCCTAGACCGAAAGGATTGATGAAACCTCCAAAAAGAGAAATGAGAATCAAGAGTCTTCAGTCTGGAGTTAGTTGTGCCTCCTACTGGTGGCATTTATTCCATGTTATTCCTCTGGGATAAACTCTCCAGCATGCAAAGCAAGCTTTGATCTCTGGGGCCTCCCAGTCCAGGGGAAATGGAGGAGCCAGACCAGTTGCTTCCTTAACCGTCCCCTTCTGGAACTCAAGCCTGAAACCCAGGCTTGTGCCCTGAACCTGAACCGGAATGGAACTGGCAACCTCCTAGTACATGGGACAGGACAATCCAACTAACGGAACCACACAGGCCGGGCTCAATTTACTTCTGAAGTCACTTTCAGCAGGAAATAGATGGCAAACTTACTGTTTTCTCAGGAGATCATCCACTTCTTTTTATCCTTTGTGCTTTTCAAGGAAACACAATAGATGGGTAGGGTTTGTGAAACCGAAATTACTTTAAGTGGGAGGATGAGCTTAAAAAAGTTTCCTCACTCATGAAACTATCCAGTGCCTTAAAGATTACAGCTCACTGATGTGGTATTTATTGCATCTTGGGATTTTAAAGTGCTTAAAAAGAACCACTTCCTGAATATACCACAAAGAAATATGAAACAATCCCAACGCAATACCTGCAATCTAAGGTGAATGGAATGGAACTCGGGAAGAGAGAGAGAGAGAGAGAGAGAGAGAGAGAGAGAGAGAGAGAGAGAGAGAGAGAGAGAGAGGAGAGAGAAGGAAAAAAGATTACAATTAAAGCAAAAATTCTCAGTCAACAGATTTGATGGCATCTGTTTTTGCACCAGATGGTCTCTAAAATGGACAGCGGTTCTCATTCTTTTTTCTCCCACTCTCATTTCTCTAAAATGTATTTTTACTTATGGGAAAGTTAGGATGGGACTGACCACTTGGAATAAGAAAAGCATTCTTATGCAAGACACTAGCAGTCGGTACACTCTAACATCATCCGTCCTAAAAATTGAAATAATATTTTAAAGATGTCTACCATCATTGTCACTGAAATATACTCCATGGTCCCAGATCAACAGATCCAGAAGAGAGTCAGGCAATATGGCTATGGCTATTCTGATGGAATTCAGGGGGAGGGGGGAAGATTTAAATTTGCCTCCTTTTGAATTTAGGAATGGGTTATTTAATCATTCTTTTTTAATATATTTTATTGATTTTTTACATAGAGGAAGGGGGAGAGAGAGTTAGAAACATTGATGGGAGAGAAACATCGATCAGTCGCCTCCTGCACACCTCCTACTGGGGATGTGCCCGAAACCAAGGTACATGCCCTTGACCGGAATCGAACCTGGGACCTTTCAGTCCACAGGCCGACGCTCTGTCCACTGAGCCAAACTGGTTATGGCTTAATCATTCTTTTATTGAGTCTTTGCCAAAACTCTAAGGTGCACGAGACAGAAGCAAATATTGATTAAGAATCTAAACAAAGATTGATGTAGTGCAAGTGGTACTTTGCCTTCCAGCACATGACCTCATAGTCTTAGTCTGGCATTAATTACTATAGTCTAACAGCCAAACCCTTTACTTCTCTCTTAGCTTTTAAATAACTAAGGGTATAAAATAATGAATGTGAACTCAGAGGTTTTTATGGGACCTTTAAAATTTCTCTGGGTAAAAAGAAAAGCACACAGAATTTTGCTCTCAAGTTCAAGAGTTGATGTACCTGTGCTATGATGAAAATAAAAGAGGCAAAACCCCTTTCCTGAACTCATCTAGCTAAGGATGCAAAATATATACAACTGAAATAACTTGAAAATATATAAATTTATAGTTATAAATTCAAATGTGACTATAAGGCTATCAGGCAAGCAACATAAATGTGTAAAGGAACATCAGCAAAAAGTCAATGCAATCCCCATTATTCTAAAGCACTGATATTCATAGATCAATAATGATGATGATGAAGATAGACAGGTAGATAGATACACTCATACATACATATACTGTGCATACATATATAAAAAAAAAAGTAATGTGAGTTGGGTGATCTAGCCCCAGGGCTACCAGTCTTTGATCTTTGAAAAAGAGTATAGCCACGAAGCACATAATTCCCATTACAGGAGGGGCCTAAGGAACACTGGAGTTAGGAAAAGAGGTAAGACACAGTTTATGCTGCAGTGGATACAAAAGCAGGCTTTCTGATGCAGTGTTAGAAAAAGTTATGACAGTCAAGGTTTGCCCACATTTTATAATGTAGAATTGACCTTTGAACTTCATAGGTCCATTTTTCTGTGAATTTTCCCAGTAAAGGCCTGTACTGTTTTCAGCCCATGGTTGGAAGACCGCAAGTATGGAGGGCTGACTGTGTGCATTGCTCTACACCAGTGGTTCTCACCCTGTGGATCGAGACACCTTTGGGGGTCGAATGACCCTTTCACAGGAGTCACCTAAGACCATCCTGCATAACAGATATTTACATTAGGATTCATAGCAATAGCAACATTACAGTTTTGAAGTAGCAACAAAAATAATTTTATGACTTTGTTACAACATGAGGAACTGTATTTAAAGGGCCAGAAGGTTAAGAACCACTGCTCTACACCCTTTTATACAGGAGACTTAAGCAGCGATGGATTTTGGTATCTGTGGGGAGGGGTGTCCTAGAACCTATCCCCCATGGATACTGAGGGACAACTGACGTTTTGGGCAAGTCAAAAATTATGCATTTTCAACTGTCAGGGATGTTGGCAATTCTAAATGTATGCCCTCGGTGTTGTGTGTCAAGAGCACCGCTTTTCTATTGAGAGACCACATCCATCCATGTCAACCAATCAATAAGACCTCAGAGTCAGAAGTCTAACTTTGGCAAATGGCAGGCATCATCAGGAGTATAATGAGATAGTATTCATATTTGGCTACGAAAAACCTAAGCATCACAAAAACCTTCGTAGGAACAGGAGAAATAGATATATGTGTGCACATGTGAATATGGATATCAATGCATGTGAACATGCAGATATTCACACTATATATTAAATATGTGTGTACACACACACATACACAAGCATGCCTACATGGCTTGGGTAAGTGATGGTTTTTGTAATTTTTCACCAAGTAGTGGTCCTCATTAGCCCTTCTTTATGACTGGGCCTTCTCACTGTCTTCCCCATTTTTCCATGCTCCCACGCATCATCCCAACTAAAACCTGACATCTTAGTAGAGATTAGAGAATGGACCCCCTTGGGGAGACATGATTTTGCCTTCTACTACAGGTAACATGAAGCTTGTTACTCTTTCTTTTCCATGATTTGTATGCAGAATATATGTCCAGACTCGATTGTCGGGCCTGGGCATGCACCTTGGCTGGCAAATGAAAAGTGAGAAAGTGAGCAGAACAGAAAAAAGTAGAGAATGAAGCCTGACTAATAGTTGCTGATAAGTAATGTAAGAAAGAAATGTGTTGTTCCACTGCATTTGGAGATTGTTTATAGCAAAGCTCGTGAATAAAGGCCCAGGAAGAAAATGACTTTAGGGGAACAATAATACAATCTACCAGTCTCTCAGTTTAGATACAAATATACACTTTTCCACTGAACATAAAATATCCTAAACTGTTCTCATCCCATTAGTTCACAATCATCCTCAATTTCTGCTATTTATTCTCTTGTAGCATGAAACCCACTTGTTAGTTTCTCAGAGAACCAATATTCAAAATTATTTTTTCATTTTAGAAAAGTTAAAAGCATATATAACACTAGAGGACCAATGAACAAAATTCATGCACTGATAGGGTCCCTGGAGACTGCCAGCTGTAGGCTGGGTACTTCCTCCCTTCCCCCAGCTGGCCCCACTCCCTGGTCGAACTCCCAGACCATCTCCCTGTTGAAGGGACAATTTGAATACTACACTTTTATTATATAGGATTATCCTGAATAACTGAACACACCTTTCCACTTTGTCATGTTTTAAATATAATATTTCAATACTAGGGGCCCGATGCACGAAATTTGTGCACAGGGGGAGGGGTTCCTCAGCCCAGCCTGCCCCCTCTCAGATATTGGGAGCCCTTAGGGGGTGTCCTACTGACAGCTTAGGCCCACTTCCTGCTCCCCTTTGTGGGAGACACCAGGCTAATTAGGGAAAGCCACCAGCCCCATCACCCCGGTGCTGCAGCCACTGCCAGCCACCACAGACACCAAGGTGTTTTCATCAACAGACTCCAGCCCCTTCACCACGAAGAAATGACAACTTTCTTTAGGCATTTTCAAGATGTGTCTTTCATAGAATATGACATTTCTTTCTTTTCTTTTATCCTCACCTGAGAATATGTTTCCATTGATTTTTAGAGAATGTGGAAGAGAAGGGAAAAAGAGAGAGAAACCTCAAAGTGAGAGGAATACTTTGATTGGTTGCCTCCTGCATATGCCCTGACCAGTACCCTAGCCAGGGAGGAGCCTGAAACCTAGGTACATGCCCCTGGTCAGAACTGAACCCAGACCCTGCAGTCAGCAGGCTGAGGCATTATGCACTGAGCCAAACCAGCTAGGGCAGGATATGACACTTCCTAGCCCTCCAGCAGTAGACCTTCATTTTTTCTCTCCAGGAGTGTGGTGGAAAAACCCTAGATTGCCTTTTTGGATTCTTATTACCCAAGTTACTAAGAATATTACCAATGGCATTTAGGGAGCTTAGCCAATGAGTGGTCAGAAAAGATGTTTCCTCTGTAGTTCACTCCAATCACCGGCTCCACCCCTGCCCCTCCAGTCCCAGTTTGACCCTTGCATAGGCCTGTAACATCTGGCCAAGAATGCATGCCTGGGCAGGGGGTCTCCAGATCCCTGTTTTGCCAGCGCCACCAGTGCCCAGACCCCTTTGATCACTGGCTCTGCCCCTGCCCCCCTCCAATCACTGGCTCTGTCCTTGCCCCACTGGCAGCCTCTGGTGAAGGCCTCTAGTCTGGGCAGGGAACCCCCAGGTCCCTATGATCACCTGTTCCACCCTTTGCCCCCCCCCCCCCCGCACCTCCCTGCCACCTGCCTGGCTAATAGGCCTGACTACTTCAGTGGTGGAATTGAGCCCAACTGGGCACTGCGATCTTGTGGCTATGGGAGAAGCCATCTTGTAGCTATGGGGGCAGCCATCTTTATGATGGAGTGATGCCTAATTTGCATATTACTCTTTTATTAGATAGGATAAGATGGGGAAGGAGAAGAGAAAAAGAATTCTAGAGAGGAAAATAGAGAACAGTTAAGATATTGTTTCCCTAAATAATTATTATATTTTTCTCTCTAAATCTATAGGTGATAAAAGCTTCCCAGTCTCTATAGCTTCACTTGGTGCAGAAACTGCTCTGCCTCAGTGGTCTTTGCATCTTCAGATCAGCACTTCTTCCCATTAAGTAATCATCTCATTAAATATTTCATCAAAAAGTTGGTTGCTTTGCTTATCTGTCTTGTCCATATTCAATTACAATGACTATCATTCTTTTATGGGGAGATGCATGTAATTTTTCAACCTGCCTTGAATTTTTCTACTCTACAATTGACATATTTTATGGGATTTTTCATACAATACTACTGAGAGTAAGCATTAAAATTCTGTCCCTTTATTCCCTTACTCATTTTTTAAGTCCGGGCCTTTCTACCTTATAACAGAAGTTGTTAGAAAAGGAGGTGTCAGACACAGCATATGATCATGATTTTATTCCTGCAGTAGTCCCCCCTTACCCATGGTTTCATTTTCCATAGTTTCTGTTACTTACATTCAACCAAGGTTCTAAAAGTATTAAATAGAAAAATGTAGAAATAAACAAATCATACATTTTAAAGTGTGCACTATTCTGAGCAGCTTGATGAAATTTCAGTGTTCCACTTCATCATGCCTGGGACATGAGTCATCTCTTTGTTCAGGACATCCATGCTGTATATGATACTGGCTTATTAGCCACTTAGCTGTCTGGGTTATCAGAACAATTGCCACAGTATTGTATTGCTTGTGTTCAAGTCATCTTTATAATACCCTAATGCTATGTCACATGCCTGCGTCATTCACCTCACTTCACCTCATCATGTAGGCATTGTATCATCTCACAGCAACACAAGATGAAGGGTGAGTACAGTACAACATGATACTTTGAGAGAGAAAAAGAGAGACCACATTTCACATAATTTTTATTGTTCTATTTTATGACTAGTTATTGTTGTGATGTCTTACTGAGCCTACTTTATAAACATTATCATGGGTCTGTATAGTATATATAGTATTTGGTACTATTCTCAGTTTCAGGCATCCCCTAAAGACCTTGGAATGCATCCCCTGTAAATAGTGGGGGTGGCTACTGTATTTGCCAATTTGTTACGAATAAAGTACTCGGTAATGGAATTAAATTATAAAACTTAACAAACACACAAATCGACTAACTGACATTTTCTGTTTATTAGAGAAGAAATCTCTGGGGGGAAAAAGTCAGTCAAACATAAATTGACTTTAGTCTGTTATCTGAGTTTTCCATACAGGCTTATAAAAGTACTGGTCATAATGAAGACCGTAGAAAACCTAAGAAATCTTAGCAAATTATTTAGTCTAATGCCTAATTTTGTAGATGAAGAAGATGAAGTAATTTGTCCAAGATAATGTAATTAGACTGGGATTAGAACTTGTTCTTTCTATATGTATTATTTTACTCTATATTGCCTTTAAAAAGATGATTAATTCTCCTGTACAAATTTTCATATACATTTTTGTTAATAATCATCTTTCTCTTTACCTTACTTGTTAACACATATGCTAATGTCAGTTTGTTTTTTCTCATTTCATTGACGTTCTTTTTAATTCAAATATTTATTAGAACATTTTTTTCATTTATATAAATGGTTATCTCTTTGTTTTTCCGCTTGAAACATAAGTTTATTGAGAGTAAGAAGTCTGGATTTTTATCTAGGGAGTTCCAGTCTACCCATCACTCCATCCTTAAACTGAAACTTGTGTCTCTATTGGTCTCACTGCTTTCCTTCTTGCTCTCCCTCTTTGATATACAGCAGCTCAGGTGGTTCTTTCAAGGACCAAACCAGATCATACCACTCACTTGTACAAAACCCTTCAGTCACTTCACATTTATAATAAAAATCTAGACTTTTGTCATGGTCCCCAAGAACCTACCCAATCTGGCTCCTTGATCTTGGTTACTTCTTTGATATTATTTTTTTCCTCCTGTTTCTTCACTCACTATAATCATTCAAACTGGGCTCTGCCTTTCGACCAAGTTCTGTTCAGATTAATGATACTTGTTTTTACCTATGCCTAGCATACTCTTTCTCAGATACTCCCAGGACTTGCTCTGTCTTAGCTCAGCTTTCTTCTCAGATACACATGTCAAATCAACAGATCTACAAATAAAGACATCCTGGTTGCCCCATGTAGCCCAGTTCATATGTTTAAGAGCCCAAGCTCCCACCTCGATCTAAGTCTCTGCCTTTACCTACGACGCCACTCTGTTTCTTATTGAATTGGAGATATCATCTATGGCATATTGTTTTTGTCTTCTGAGAATTTAGCCTGAACTTGGCACAACTGACAAACAAATAGTTATCACATAATCTTACTGGATTTTAATCTCCATAGCAATCATGCTAAGACCCACCTGGATATTAATCCAAAATTATTCAGAGGATAATTCTTGGTGTATGTACATGAAAGTAACAGCAGGATTATGAGCATGACTACTCATTTTCCTTTAGCCAATGGAAAATAAGAGAAAGCTGTGTGTTTCACTGCCCAGAGCCCATCAGTTAGCAGCGAGCACACAATTTTCCTTATTTCCTTTTTGCTGGCACAATGACTGATGAGGTTCCTGATGGGGGAGGGTCTCATCAGCCTGGGTCCCTGCTGATAAACACGGGGACCAGCTCAACATAGACATGTGGTACAAGTGAGAAATAAACCTATGTTGTTTTAAGTTACTGCGATTTGGGCAATGGCTTAAACCACAGTGTAAATAGTCCATTCTAAGGGGAGGGAGGGGGTTGGGGGAGAGTCCAATAGGAAACTTTTTAGGGCAGAGGGTCTTCTGAGTGTGATAGTTTTTAAGTCCACCTGAGAAATGAAATTAATTTCATGACTAATCATCTTTATGGCATGAGATATTGACATTGCCTAATGAACTTCTCTTTATCTGAATATTACTCATCAAAATACCTTCCACTTTTCTAACCATATAACCACCATAAAGATCGTGCATGATCTTTCAGCCTGACAATTACATTTCTTCATTATTAAACTGATGCTTTGGCACCTTAATTTACTCATCAGGTTTCTATTTGTTTGGCTAATGTAGTAATGGGGCTCTGGCCCTGAGAGGCTGACGTCATGAGTGTGGGTCCATTGGCTAAAATGGGTTTGAGGCATCACATAGCTGCTTCTGAGAGAGAGAGAGAGAGAGAGAGAGAGAGAGAGAGAGAGAGAAATAGAAAGAGAGAGAGAGCAGGAGGGAGAAAGAGAGAAAAATTGTCTGGCGATTTCCAACAAGATCCTTGTTTAAATTCTGCTCTTGTGAGATTACCAATCCCCGTTTAGTCCTTCTCAATTGGATGAAACAGAATATGTTCATAAAACTGTGTCTATACTTTTCATCAGCACTCTCCAGGCATTTATTTCTGGTCAAGAAGGCAGATGGGAAAAGTGAAAGCAGGGTGTCTCAGTTTTCCCCACTGGATTTCCAGTTTGCTTCATGTGCTTGGATATTTTGTTGAACAAATAACCTCCTCCATCAAACTGACAGGTCTTTTTGGTTAACTTGTTTTCATAATAAATGTTCCATCACCTGCATCTATTTTTATTAAACAAGGTGTGCTGAGGAAGGAGGAAAGGTTTGATACACTCACTAGGCACTTCTGTTCTCAACAGCTATTTTATTTTTAATTTGTATATATCTATTATGTTAGAATAATAGGCACCAGATTATGAATGTTGGGCTGGTAATAAGATTATTTTCTATTGTCATTAATTTTCATAGAAATTCATAGGCAGGTTATACCAGTTGAGACCCACAAATATTTGACAGTACCTTACTTATAAATTACTCTGTTCCTTCAGCTGTTGATTGATTTCTGGACATAAATAACAAAAGAAATGCCAAAGCAATAATTTATCTATTCTTTGTGGTCACGACTTGTGTTTCAGAAACATTGTTTATTTTGCTTGAGTTCTGACTGGATTTATAATTTGTCAGGCCCTCGGCACACACTGCTTTGCTTTTTGCTTTTCTCTTTCATACTATTATCCCAAGGAAGGAACAGCATGAATCCTACATTCATGTGACTAAAATGAAAGCTCTGTCTAGATAAGACCACCAATTCTGAAATGAATATGCGAAAAAGAAGCTGGTATAAAATCTTCAAAAGGAAGAGCAGTAATTAAGCCATTTGTGTCCCAATTATGCCCCAATTAATTAATTAATTACCTGCCTAGATTTAGTGGGACATATGCAGGAGATTTCCTACAACTTCTAGGAAATCTCCACCAATGGAGCAAACAAACAAACAAACAAAAAAGAGCTCTATTATTCTGTGATCACCAAAATGGACTGGGCTGGGGTCTCACACAATTCGCTCATATGATTGCAAAGACAGACAGAAACCTCACCCTTTCATGTACTCAGGTAGATACAATGCATGACATGCACGTTTTCATGGAAGACGACTTAACAGCACAGTTTGCTATACATCCTTTGGCAAGTCACCTTTTCGGTGGCCATCTGTGTTAGTTAATTGCCATAATCAAGAGTAGAAATTAAAACTTTTCTATCTCTATGACAAGCAGGTCCTTACAACTTGGAGCAATACAACTATCTATAATAATAAAAGTGTAATATGAGGGGCAATGAGGCAGGTAGGGAAAGGCAGTTAGGGGCAATCAGGCAGGTAAGCAGTTGGGGCGATCAGGCAAGGCAGAGTGGTTAAGGGCAATCAGGCAGGCAGGCAGAGGCAGTTAGGAGTGATTAGGCAGGCAGAGCCAGTTAGGGGCGATGAGGTAGGCAAGCAGAGTGGTTAGGGCAATCAAGTAGGCTAGCCAGCAAGCGGTTAGGAGCCAGCTGTCCCGGATTGTTAGAGGGTGCAAGCAGGGCTGAAGGACCACATCCCCCCTCCCCATGTATGAATTTCATGCACAGGACCTCTAGTCTATACTAATAATAGCCTAGGTGGTCATCACACCCTCACGCATCACACCCTTATGTCATCACAAGATGGCCATCACAAGACGAATATCACAAGATGGCCACAGACACAGTGGAGGTAGGGCCTGGTGGAGGAGGTGGGTCGTGGTAGGGGAGGTCAGTTGGGGGGATCAGGCCAGCAGGGGAGCAGTTGGGTGTTAATCAGTCTGGCAGGGGAGTGGTTAAGGGGTGATCAGACAGGCAGTCAGGCAAGTGGTTAGGAGCCAGTCTTCCTGGATTGTGAGAGGGATCGCAGATTGGAGAGGGTGAAGGCCGGACTGAGGGACATCCCCTGCCCCATGCATGAATTTCATGCACCAGGACTCTAGTAAACTATATAAATAACTAGGGCAGTGCCCAAAGGGGACGTATAACCAATGCTGCACTGTCTGGTCTCCAATCTCCTTATCTCAGTACCACCCTGCTGCTCCAGGCTTGTGAGTGGTGTTTGGGGTAGTGGGTATAGATTGCACAGAGTCACTCACACACTTCTTTTCCGGGCATTATACTGTATAAGTCAGAAGGCTGGAATTAGAGATGCAGGCTGAAGCCAGAGACACAGCAACTCTAGAGATAACCAAGAGGATCCAAATCATTATCCCATGCAAGATACCGGCACTCTGGTGTGTCACAGTCCTGGCACGGCCCAAGAAAAATTATCCATCTTTGATCCTGAAATAGTTCAGTTATTTTAATTATTCCTTTTTTTAAATTTTATTGATTTTTTTACAGAGAGGAAGGGAGAGGTATAGGGAATTAGAAACATTGATGAGAGAGAAACATCGATCAGCTGCCTCCTGCACACCACCTCCTACTGAGGATGTGCCCACAATCAAAGTACATGCTCTTGATCAGAATTGAACCTGGGACCTCTCAGTCTGCAGGCTGATGCTCTATCCACCAAGCTAAACTGGTTAGGGCAATTCAGTTATTTTATGTCAGAAAAGATGAGCCAAAACTGCTGCATTGTCATTTGTGGATAGATGCCAATGTCAAAGGGGCACCTGACAACTGACAAAGCATTTACACACGTTTGATTTTAACCCCACCTACATTCCTTGGTTGATGGCCCCTTCCTTTATCTTCAAAGCCAGCAGGTCAAATCCTTCTTACATCTTAACACTCTTACTCTATTTCTTTTCTTCCTGTCTTACCTCCTCTTCTGAAAAAGTTTCTTACAGTAGCTATAGGAAATTAATACAAATGCCAAGCATTTTAAAGAGTTATGAGAGGTGTGTGTGTGTGTGTGTGTGTATCTGTGTTCATGAGTGTGGCAGGATTTGGGGTCAGCAACACTCAGGAAAACCTTTCCAAATTAATTAGATCTTAGCTGGAACCTGAAGAATGCATATTTGCTAGTCTTTTAAAGAAGGGTCGAATAATATGCATCCCTCATGGATATAGACAATAGGGTGGTGAAGGCCTGGGGTGGTCTAGAAGAGGTTAATGGGGGGGGGGAATAGGGACATATATAATATTTCAACAATAAAGTTTTTTTTTTAACTTAAAGGTCAAAAAGAAATAAAGAAGAGTAGAATAGTGTTTCAGGAAGAATAGAGGTAAAGGCTTGGGCATGAAAGAGATTGTGCTTCTGGGAAGCTATATTAACTTGCTCAGGTAATAGAGTAAAATAAATGCAAATGATGAGAGATAAAGAAAGAAGAATAAACAAAAGTCAGATGATTGAGCATTGTGGACCAAGTTACTGAGCCTGGATTTTATTCTAAGAAAAATTCACCTTTTCAATAAAGGAATAACATGGTTTAATTTTAGGGGGAAACTCTCTGATTGCTGCACGAATACATTGGAGAGACACAAAAGTGGGAGCAGGGAGACCAGTTTGAGGAAGTTTCCAAAATCTCTGGGAAAATGGTCACCCACACAGGGCTGGGCATTGAAAGTAAATAGAAATAGATGGGTTAAGAAGGGTAGAATCAATTGGAATTTGTTAAAACGTATAGATAAACAACTAGATACTAATGATAAAGGGGAGGGGGCCAAAATGAAACTAGTGTCTACCTCCGAAAACTGGTTGGTGAGAGAAACTTTCCTTAGAACAGGGAAACATGAAGAATGAGGGATGGGATTTCACTCAGATAAAAAAAAAAAAAAAAAAGGTTTTAATCATGTCCATATTACATGGTCTGAGGAAGATTAGCATTTGTTCCTGTCCAAAATGTTCACAGAGACCCACACCAAAAGGCCCTTGGAAGTTGGTGATTGCCTTAGCCAGTTTGCTCAGTGGTTAGAGCATTGGCCCAGGGACTGAAGGGTCCAGGTTTTGATTCTGGTCAAGGGCACATTTCTCGGTTGCAGGCTCGATCCTGCCCTGGTCAGGGTACCTGCAGGAGGCAACCAATCAATGTGTCTCTCTCGCTGTCTCTCCCCTTCCCTTCCACTCTAAAACATCAATGGAAAAAATATCCTCAGCGGAGATTAACAAAAAGAAGGGAAAGTTGGTTTTTCAAAATGTCCATGATATGGCCCTTGATTTTTAGTTGTGTCAAAAACTTCCACGCTTAGAAAATGTTCCTGGGTCCACTTAGCTTATAACGTTTATTTATATTTTTGGTTTACAGGATTAATACATAAAACTACTATCTTGTTTTATGGATCCAATAGTTATGATGTATCTGTATTGACAGTAGTAACTCTTCTTGCCCCACTAGCCCAGTAACAGCACATAGGGGTTGGTAGAAGGGCTGGCATTTGCATCTTGCAGAAGAGCAGGGTTTATATTAACTATGAACCAAATGGCTTCATCGATGTTTGGGACAGGACAAATTTCAAGGAGCAAACTCAAGGACATTTTGGCATTTACCAAAGGTCCTACAAGGCTGAGGAACATCTGAGTGGACTAGAATGTCAGGAAAGTGGTTTGCAGGCCTGTGTAGCTCTGTGGTTTTTTTACAATTACACATAACTGCAGAACTTTGATAGTCTATGAATTCTGGAGTACCTACAAGGTGGTAAAGAGAAAATTACCTCCCAGATGACTCACCTCAAGGCTTCACAGTCTGTTTTTTTAAATTATTATTATTATTGTTATTTTGTATGTTTTTTAATCTTGAAACTGGTCCTTGGATCATCAACAAAGAGCAGTTATTAACAAATATAAAAAATAACCAAACAATTCATCTTTTAAAATGATATGTTCTGAGTCAAAAAAGTTTCTCTAAAAATGATGAGCTGTAAGATCATTATACAAATTTCTGGTCTTTTACTCACATAAATAAGTAGGTAACATGGTTCGATTAAGATTTATGCAAAAAGGAAGAGAATCTTTTTTCTAAAAGACAATTGAATAGAGGAAAAGATTCCTTTTCCTAAAAGATAGTTAAGTAAGATATATCCTTGCAATGACTTTGAATAGTCCAGGTTCTGGTGCAATAAAACTACATTTCCAAGTTATCAGGGATTTGCAAACATTATTCACCTGCGGCTGGATTTATGAATAACAAAACATTTACACATAAAATTGTTTCTGAATGCCAGCAGATCCTAGTGAAACACGAACTGTTTACAAGCCCTCGCATTCTTCTAGGTGTGGGCTGCAGATGTTTTGTTTCATTATTGATAATATGTATTCATAAATGTCTATGTATGCAGAGGCTTGACAATTTGGTACTTGTTTTATTATTCAAAATATACTCAGTATGCCTCTAACCCTCGTCTCCACTCTGCATTCCTCCTGTCTTCTTCTCACATCTCTATAATCAGCTCACTTGCATTCCTTTCCCACCTGATCTTGCCTATACTGAGCTGAGAATTGTTTTAACCTTTAGACCCCAATCTTGCTCATTTTCCCTTTCTTTCACCTAACTCTGCATTCTGACCTGGAATTTATTTTTATCAAACTTAGTTAGGAGAGTGGGAAGAACATACTTGGACTGAAACACAGTTTCCTTCATTCCTGGCTATGACATTGGCAAGTTAGGAAACTTCTCTAAATCTCACTTCCTCTGTAAGGCAGGGGTAATACTTCCTGCCACCTCTGTTTTATTTTACAGATAAATATGATGCTCTTCCTTGTTTTACGAAGGATTGAAGCAAGGAATAAGTTCTTCCTTTTATTCTCAATTCTTGAGTTATTTTGCTTCTGAGAATACAGCTAAGTAATGGAAATACGTAGAGTGTAGATCATGGTACAGTACGTATGCTCCCAATGATTACTTCTGTACGAAAAGGTAGCAAAAAATAATAAAGAGAGAAAACATAGTGTTACTCAACTTCTTTACTTTTTTATATAACTCTAGAAACACCAATCCAAGAACCTACTATTTTCAGGCCAAGATCATTTTTTGGTTGTTTCGATACTTATATAAGCCTATGCATCAAACAAAATGCATTTTTTTTAAAAAAAAAAAAATCATTAACTGAAATAACTTCTCTATATGTATCTGGATATCACCATTTGAAGAATAGAAAACCTGATAGGGTGGTGTCATAGCCTTTATTAGGGGTCAGCTTGGCTAGGCTACACACCCAATTACACTAATCTGCCTAGTTGTAGTTTGAAAGACATATGATTCAGGTCCTATCAGTTGACCTTAAATATGGAATATTATCCCTGATAATGTGGGTGTGCTGGATCCAATTCTTTGAAAGACATTAAGAGCAGCACTGTGACTACCCTGAGAAGAAGAAATCCCACCACCCGCAGAACACAACTTCAGCTGCCCCAAGTATTTCAACCTGCCCTTCCTGTTGGTCTGCCAGATTTCTGACCTTCCCAGCCAGCCCCCACAACCACATAGCCAGCTCCTTGTAATGCGTCTCTTAATAGCTATCTCCTCCTGCTTCTGTTTCTCTGGTTGGACACTGGCAGATACAGAAAGTGTGAAATAAACCTTTGTTACTTTAAGTTACTGGGATGTGGGGGCCACCATCCAGCCTGACCTGATACAGGTAGTAAATTTCCCCCAAATTATTTTTGTAATAAGGTAGATGATAAAGAGCAATATTAGCAATCATAATAATATGAATGAATATTCATAGTTTGTGAATATTTTGAGAGTTTCCTACCCATTTGAAAATATGTCAAAGCTAAAAGCTTTTCTTTTCAGAGGGGAAATAATTATATATAACTAGAGGCCTGGTGCACAAAATTTGTGCATGGAGTGGGGATGGGGGTGGTGGTGTTGTCCCTCAAACCAACCTGCACCCTTTCCAATCTGAGACTCCTTGAGGGATGTCTGACTGCCCATTTAGGCCCGATGCCACTGGTGGGATCTGGCCTAAATGGGCAGTCGGACATCCCTTTCACAATCCAGGACTACTGGCTCCCAACCTCTCGCCTGCCGATTCCCCCTAACCACTCCACTGCCAGCCTGATCAATGCCTAACTGCTCCTGTGCTGGCCTGATTGGCCCTGACTGTCCTGCCCCTGTCAGGATGGACCCCCACAACTGTCCTCCCCTCAGGCCTGGGTCTCTCCCAACTGCCCTCCCCTCCTGGCCATCTTGTGGTGGCCATCTTTGACCACATGGGGAAAGCCATCTTGTGATGGTCAATTTGCATATTACTCTTTTATTAGCTAGGATATGACATTATATATATGTAATATGTATATGTATCAAATATTACACTTATATAATATAAATGATTAATATATATATATACACATATATGTAATATGTATAGTATACCTATCATATGTATATTAAACAAACAAAATAAATAAGGGTTGTTTCAAACCCCTTTCCTGACACTAATGACTTAAGTATACTTGCTCAATTTACATGAACTATGAACTTTAATTCTCTAAGCTATAAGAGGTGATCTTAATACCTACTTCCCTTTGAAATTGTGAGGCACAAATATAATGACATGCAATTTTCTGTTATAGTATTTAACATAGTATGTGGTTAATAAATGCTCATTCCTTTCACCTATAATAATAGTAAAAGTAATATGATGAGGTGATCTCAGGTTAAACCAAATCCAAGCTGGCACAAGATGATAGAAAGTAAGGATGTCTCCCTTTGTAAAGTAATGATTTAAACCTGATAAAAATCTATTGCCCTTCTCAGCTATGCAGTTCTATCATTAGACAAATGCCCCTTTAAAAGCAAATAGATGTTTTTGGAATAACACACTAAAGCAGTTTTACCTCATGATTTTAGAAGTTCCGCAGAGAAATATACTTTGTATATATATCTTTGATTTAATGTAGCAAGTTAAACTCAAAGTTTTTCCCCTTGGGAAATTTCAATATCAATGTCATCACATAAATGAAAGTTGTAATGGCAACAATTCATTGGAAAGACAAACTAGGTACACCTTTAGGCTTATACCTATTGAATATTTCCTTCAATTTGTATCTCAGAAAATTATTTTGCTTGTGACATCGAAAGAAGCTTCCTCATTCTCACCCCTGCAACAAGTGGTGGCAGGGAGAGTTCCCTACCTATAACACATTATGCTATTTTATTGTCATTGTTCAGTTCGTCCTCCTCCTCACCATCATGATTAGTTATCAATACTGAAGTGATCACTGGAGTCTGACTTCATGTTAACACCTTTTCTAGAACCCTCAGCCCAGAGCAAGTACTTCATAAATCTTGTCAGTGCTTGCTTATAGCACATACTAGAGGCTTAGTACATGAAATTCATGCACTTGGGGGAGGGTGTCCCCTCAGCTCTCTCCTGGGCAGTTGGACATCCTTAGTGCTGCTGCAGAGGCAAGAGAGGTTCCTGCCACCACTGCTCCACTAGCCTATAATGAGCCCGGCTTCTGGCTGAGTGGCACTCTCCTTGTGGGAGCACACTGACCACCAGGGGGAAGCTCCTGCATTAAGTATCTGCCCCCTGGTGGTCAGTGTGCCTCACAGCAACAGGTCGTTCCACGTTTTCATCAATTTGCATATTTGCCTTTTATTATATAGGATTGCACAGCTTTGGAACTCAAACAGATGGGACTTCAAGTCCCCATCCCACTGTTTAATACCCTTGAGTACCTAAATTATGGCTAACTTTCCTTACCTCTAAAAGAGGGATAAGAATGATCAGGTTCCAGTTTCATATGGGGAGTAAAGACATTTACTGAGCAGGATCCTAGCAATTATTTGATAATTTATGGGTAGCTATTGTCACAGAGGAAAGGAATATGTCTCAGGTTTCCCTGCAGCCCCCTAATTTCCAAGTGTTCCCTCTGCAAGGAAGGCTGTGGTTCAGGAAGCTGGGATGCCGTATTGATCACTCTTTGTACACAGTCCCTTAAAGCTGCAATAGTCAACGCCCTTGGCCTTAGTGCCTTATTTAACACTTACTTGCTTCTTTCAGAGAACCTTGGAAAGTCAATGCCATAGGCTGTAGGGTTACAAAGAAATTATAGGAACAGCAAAATCCAGGAAAGTTGTTGGCAGAAGGTGCCCCTTTAAAATGGCAATTTGTCGGCCACTGTTGAGGAAATGAAGACCGTAAGCCCAACAGGCACTTCCTCTTACTTTGGCTTGGAGCACTTGGCTTTCATTCACGAGGCCATCGGGTTCAATTAAGCCTCTGCGTGGCAAGTTGTCAGTCACCATCAAAGCACCTCCTGGATGCCTGTCAGGAAGCCTCTTCCTTGTCACTTCAATCTCGTCCTAGAAATCTGTGAGCAGGTAGCAGTTGAGTTGGTGCATATTGTATAACTCTGTTTTCCTTCTCCTCTGCCACCCAGCCTGTTTCTCCAGAAGCTCCTGCCATCGCAGAGCAGGCTTGCGGGGAGCCGACGGGGCCAGGCTTATCCATCCTGGGGGATGCCCATCTTGCCGAGCTTTGACAAGGACATCATTCTGGGAGACTGCAGCAACAGCCTGATCACAGTAAGCAGCCCCGGGCCATGGCTTTTCTGAGGGTTCACATTAACTCATAGATGATGAAAGTGGGGCACTAATCCCAAAAGCAAAGAGAAATACTGAGAAGTACTCTTGGGTGGTAGGCTGAATGGCTAAGAGGTTGGCTCTCTTTCTACCTCCTTTTAAAACCTCTGTGATTTTTTTTTTCTGACACACCTGACAGCTGACACCTGTACATGTGGCACCCATTTCCAATTTCCCGAATGAGCCCAAAGACCACGCTTTTGCAACCAACCACTCTAGACAGTATCTGAATGCAAATGATGGAGAGACATTTTATGATGTGGATAACCTTGAATGTGCTTTCTTTAAAATGATGCATGATATCCACAAACTTTACTAATCTATTATCAGCAACAAATTATTTGGACACACTTTATAAGTAGATCAAGGCATACTATTGTATCATAATGTTGTGGCTGAGAACTTTGGGGATTTTACTTCTTCAAGACCAGAAAACAGATTCTCTTTTCATCTGAATCCATAGGGCACTACAGACTGAAGAGTGTGCAGCAAGAACCATTCTGGGGCGGGAGGTGGGGGGGCCCACCTGCCTGCTCTTTTCAGACATCATTATAACTCCATGACAGGCAGAGCTGTTTTTCTGTAATTTGCTATTGATATCAATTGTTTGTATTTAGCTTACCATACTGAATACTATTATTTTCTGCTTGGCAAGCTAGGTATTATTTGTAAAGAGGAGTCAGAGAGAGAAATAAATTAAAGGGCTTTGATTTATATTCTTCAAGAGGAACATTGGACTGAATTACCTGAATAATAACCTCACAGCTCACATTTTCCTTAAAACTGTCTTTGACCTTAACAAAGCATTTTTGCTTTTCCCTTTGATCAAAGGTACTAGTCAGGAACTAGCTAAAAGATCTCCCCATCCTTCTCAGAGTTCTGTTCCAGTAAACGGAAGCCTCCATTTTTCTATGTTAAATGAAACTGCCTTGGACTAAAGTTTGTTTTCATGCTGCCCATTCTCACTGTCTACTGCTCCCAAATGAGTCCGTTATAAGGGACAGAAGTCCGCTGGATTCATGAGAGCAGTGTCAGGGCCCTTGACATTTCATCAAAGAATACGCAGTTTTGCTTTTTGCAGTTATATCTTCCCACAGACAAAAATAAACAGGAGGGAAAGGTGCTTGCCTAAAAGATGCTTGATTAGCACTTTCATTTTAAGCCCCGTGTTTAGACAGACAAATCCAATCTGGCTTAGTGTTGTTGAGTGGCATTAAGCTTTTCCTTTCGGAAATTTTTGCAGACTTAATTATCCGTCACCAAATGATGCCTCCTTCCCAGAAATCCTTGCCATAGGACACATACAGTATGATCAACAAAGCCATGGGGGCAGGGGCTGAAGCAGAGGCAGTTAGAGGCAACCAGGCTGGCAGGGAAGGGCAGTTAGGGGCAATCAGGCAGGCAGGCAGAGTAATTAGGGGTGATCAGGCAAGAAGGTGAGCAGTTAGAAGCCAGCAGTCCTGGATTGAGAGAGGGATGTTCAACTGCTGGCAGTTAAACATCCCCCAAAGGGTCCCGGATTGGAGAGGGTGCAGGCCGGGCTGAGGGAACCCCCCTCCCATGCATGAATTTCATGCACCAGGCCTCTAGTATTTCTTATAATACTAATTACAACCTACTTCTATATAGTGTATATCCAAAGTTTAAAAGTGCTAAATTAATTAAAATCAGCTTAGATACTTTTCATCGAAATGACCTGAAGTCCTATGTGTCCGATGAAATATTATAAATAGCCTAAATAGTAGTAAAGACTCTTTGGGGTTGGTAGGGTTTTGTATTTTGCTTTAACCTTCAAGGACTATAAGTACCCTACATCAGGTTCTAATTCAAATGTTTGCTAGTTGATCATACAGGTTAATTATTAGGAGGTGGCTGAATAATTACCAGGTAATTGGCATTTTAGATTAATGTTAGAATTATCTTCACCAAAACACAGATTGCCCTTGTTAATTATTTATGGATTCACTGAGGATTATTAAGAGGAGGTCTATTAAAGGTTGAAAACAAATGGTAATCATAGCTCTAAAATCAGAAGTAAAAGGAAGTTCATACAATCGCCCACCCCCAAAAAATATTTAATGAGAGCTTTGTCTTGGAAATATTATATATCATTTTCTTTTACACAGCACGTGGGAAACTAGAGTGCAAATAGGTAATTATTTAAATCCCAGTAGTTCCTACAGGAAAGAAGAAAAATAGTAAATAAGAAGGAAACAAAAAAAGAAACAAGAAGGGCAAAGGGGAGAAAAAAAAAAAGATGGTAGAGAAGAAGGTGGTAAGTACTAATGAATAGACATTGAAAAAGCCAGAAGATAAGGTTTGACAGGATTTTAAAAAGGGGGTTGCTAAAAATTGATATATGGTGAAGGCCTGGGCAGGGTGGGGACTGGGTGGAGGAGGATAAATAGGGGACATTTATAATATCAACAATACAAAATAAACTTAGCCCAGCCAGTGTAGCTAAGCAGTTGAACATCAACCTAGGAACCAAGAGGCCACTGGTTCAATTCTGGTCAAGCCACATGCCTGGGCTCGATCCCCTGTGGGGGGCATGCAGGAGGCAGCCAATCCATGATGTTTCTTCTTATCTATGTTTCTATCTCTCTACCCCTCCCACTTCCTCTCTTTCTAAAAAATCAATAAAAACATATTTAAAAAATAATAAACTTTAAAAATTTTGTTTAATTGATAAGAAAACAATCATTATGATAAACTGAATATATCCCTTTCCTAAAGGATACCTATACCCTAGAATCTGGCACCTGAGAATGTGCCTTATATGGCTAAAAAGAACCTTGCAGAAAGGGCGAAGGATCTTGAGATGAGGAGGTTATTCTGGAGTAACCAGGTGGGCTCTAAATGGCATCATGCATATTCTTAAAAGAGGGAGAGGGTGATGGAGGCAGAGATTGGGATAAGGAAGCCACAGAAAGCTGAAAGAGACAAAGAACAAAGTTATCCCAGAGGCTCACAGGAAGTACAGTGCTGCCTACATCTTGATTTTGGCCCAGGAATACTGATTTTGGTCTTTTGGCTTGAAAACCGGAACAGAATACATTTGTGTTGTTGTAAGCCACCAAGTTTGTGGTAATTTGTGACAGCAGCCGGAGGAAACTAATACAGTCATTTAGCCAGTTGCTGTGTTTAGCTATTGCCCATTAGTAAGTACCAGGTGCCGCTCTGAACACCAGGAACCAAAGGAGGTGCCAAGTGGAGAGAACAACAAGCACGCTTCGTCAAACACAGATACAAAACAAGATGATGTCAGTTAATGATGGAGTCAATGAACTACATAAACAGAAATCAGGAAGTACCTGATGGCACAGAGGGGCAGCATGAGGCAGGATCCAGCAAGACTCTGCTGAGGGAGTGACATTTGAACCAATCGTGAAGACAGAGCACTTTCTAACTTCTTGGAAACCATCATCACTTTTTATTCTCAGAACTACTTTTGAAGATAATAAGCATTGTCCATCCTTCCCAGAGGCTAAAGGACTAAAATATCTGATCCAGGATACAGTGTTGGGAGTGGTGAAAAAGAGATTCAAGCTCAGGTTGGTCTACACTAACCTTCAAGTTCTTCCATGAGATGTGCAGATAAAAAGAGAAATTGTGTGGCATAGATTAAGATATCACAAAAAATTTTTCCAACTACCTTGAGTGAAGATACTAGATTTTCTTTTTAGACCTACATAATTTGACACTTTGTGTTACCTGGGTCGTAATACATCAAGTTCTCGATGACACCAACCATTACCAGTTTCAACAGGACACCAATCTGCTATTTCCCTGGGCAAATAAAAATCCATTTCAACTATTAATCACTTGCCTTCATTGCCCAAAGTTTGACTAGGCTGTCCTCAAAGAATCTTCCTGACATGGAAGTGGAAATATCATATGCAGATGAATGTGACAGTCAGGTTATTGCCCTGGAGTGAGCAGGGGGAAAATAAGTTCTACTGCTCAAAGTCTGAAGAATCCTAACTCGTTAGTTAGGGCTTCTGGCTGGATTAGGCTGTGCCAGGGAGAGGCATTCTGTACTCTTGTGTCAGTTTGCAGACCCCAGGGAATGGCTGGCTGCAAGGTAAGGGCCTGTCTGACTTGTTAGCAGCGGGCGAGAGCCAAACACAGCACTCAGTCCGTGATTGTTAATGGCGGAGTCCGGCTGGCTACAGAGACTCCCAGGGGAAGCCTACAAGCCTGTCAGTGCTTTTCAGTGTCACTGTGACAGCTGGACACTCAGGAGGGAGCTGTGGAAAAGCAGAAAAGCAGATACATCCACCTTGAGGCCTATGCTTTGAGGAATAAGACCAGGAAGGGAAGTTGGAGGGTGCATTTCACATTTTTAGCATTTGTCCACAGAATGTGATATGTTTTGATTAGGCAGATCAATCATGTAGACCCAAAACAATTCTCGCCAGAGTCAAGGGTGGGTTTAGAAATTGAGAATTTTACCATAGCTTAGATGGCTTCGCGGTATAAGCAAGGATAGTAATGGAAAAACATTCATTCTATAATTTTTTTTTCTGCCAGGCTCTGTTTGTTGAAAGCATATTAATTCACTTAATCCTCACAACAGCCCTAAGCAGTAGATATTATTATTATCCCCCTTGTACACTTCAGGAGGATGTGAATGTGTAATACCACTACAATGAAAAAGTCATTAATTTTAAGGATATTACTGTATTGTTCCATGTATAAGATGCCCCCATATATAAGATGCCCCCCACTTTTCCAACCCAAAATTAAGAAATCAATATTTTAAACACTTTGTGTGTGTGTGTGTTCCTCTTAAGGCCTTCTTTTTTGGCATCTTACAGAGTTGTTCTTCCTGTTTTCTCCACTGTCTGATCATACACTCAGTAGGAGGAGGTCCAAATTGTCTCTCTGCAGTTCTATTTCCATGCTCTTTTGAATAACTGATTACATTCAGTTTGAATTTTGCAGAGTAAGACAATTGCTTACTGGTATTTATCTTTTTATTTTTGACATCTTTATAAGCTCACTAGAGGCCTGGTGCACAAAAATGTGTGCACTCGGGGCAGGGGGTCCCTCTGCCCGGCCTGTGCCCTCTCGTAGTGGGACCCCTCAAGGGATGTCCACCTGCTGGATTAGACCTGCCCCCGGGTGATTGGGCCTAAGATGGCAATCAGACATCCCTGTGGCAGCCCGGGAGCCCTTGGGGCATGTCCACTTGCCAGCAGGGAGCAGGCCTAAGTTGTAGTCAGACATCCTTAGCACTGCTGAGGAGGCAGTGAAAGATCCTGTCTAGAACCCTCTGCCACTGGAGGCAACAGTGACCCCAATCACCCATAGGAGACGCACTTGATGCAACAGCAAGAGGATTTTATTCCAGCATGCTGGGGCTCAACTCTAGCTCTCGCAGGAGCAGAGAGAAGTCAAGCCCCGAACAGCAAGTTTTACAAGCTTATAAAGGCAACAACTACAAAATAGGGAGGGGGTCAGGCACTTTCCAGATAAGCAAGGGTATACAAAGAACTTTGGTCAACAAACAGGGAGGATCAGCAGTAGAACATCAAGGACATCAGTAAAACTTCTGCTAAGCCCTTTTCTCAGAACTGGGTTGTCTGTTCCAGCCCAGGGCTATCTCCTGGAACAGTTAGAAAGGTCACGTTCCCACGCCATGGGCCCCGAAGAGGGGGGCCGAGCAGCAGGAGAGGCTCCCACAACCACTGCTGTACTGGCAGCCTTCCGGCTTGTGGCTGAGCAGAGCTAACCCTATGGGAGTGCCCTGACCACCAGGGGCAGCTCCTGCATTGAGCATCTGTCCCCTGGTGGTCAGTGTGTGTCATAGTTACCAATCATTCCCGGTCATTCTGCTGTTAGGGTCAATTTGTATATTACCCTTTTATTATATAGGATTATATAGGATAGAGGCCTGGTGCATGGATGGGGCTGGCTGGTTTGCCCTGACGGATGTCCTGGATCAGGGTGGGGTTCCCGCTGGAGTGCCTTGCCAGCATGGGTGAGGGGCTGATGGCTGTTTGCAGGCTGGCCACAGCTCCCATTGACCCAACATCCCAGCGAGGCTGGCTGGAATCAGGTTTCTGGGATTTATTTATCTTCTATAATTGAAACTTTGTTGCCTTGAGCAAAGGCCCAGCTGGCCTAGGCAGGCAGTTTCCTCCATCGCTGGTACAATGGAAGCCTCCTGTTTGCTCTAGCTCCATGGCTACCAGCCGCCATCTTGGTTGGGTTAATTTGCATATAGTTGCTCTGATTGGTTGGTGGGCATGGCTTTGCTGGTGGGTGTGGCTTAGGTGTAACAAAGTGAGGGTCAATTTGCATATTACTCTTTTATTAGATTAGATAATGCTCTCGTCCCTGTTGCATTTACACACTCTGCAACTCCACCTCCAATTATGACATCAGCTGACTTCAGTAACAATAAGGCTTGTGATTGGAGGAAGCCTTTTTGACAAGGTATGGACAGCTAGGCACCCACATGGGTCCCTCCTCAGCTGACTTCTGTTTATAAGACATCCCTCAATTTTCAGTCTAATGATTTTAGAAAAAAAAATGCTGTCTTATACACGGAAAAATATGTCAAGCCATGGGTGAAGCCAAGGAGTATATCATTACCTACACTGTAGTACAGGATATTTTTAGAGGTAGACTATGGGTAGAGTCCTGATAACCTGAATTGGAATCCTGGTCCCATCACATACTAGCTGGATAACCTCAAGAGAAATATTTAACCTCTTTAAGACTCAGTCTTCTTATCTGTTAAATGGAGATAATAATACCTGTGTTATGTGAATGCTTGGCTGGTCAATAGGATAAGATAGGTAACATACTTAGAATAATTTATAATAACAGCTTCTTAACAAATGATCATTAGAGCTGCTGTATCAGGGATGCCTGAGCACAGTCTAACTATCTAAGGTTAAACTTCTCTCAGTCTATTTGCTCATTTATAAAATGTGGCCATTTAACTCTGTATTATGGGTTATAAAAAGAATTATAATGATAATTTATATTAAAGCACTTTCTAAAATGTACCTGCCTGCTGAAATATTGGCTAACCTCCTTGATATTATCCCACTATTATTTTTAAATGGGAGTAAAAAGTGCATGGTTGTGAGGTCAGGGTCATGAAGATCAGATATGTCATGCATTTAGCACCTAACACAGTGCCAGGTACACGGACTGCACAGAATTAATATCAGTTCTCATTCTGAGTTGATTATGATCACTGAAGAATCATATGTGCAGGAGAGTTTTCTTTTTTAATTTTTTTTGTCTCAAAGAAACATGTAATTTCAGAAGCCATCAAATTACTGCCCTCATTAAAGATTTTCTTGCAACTACAAGTCAGTACAGTCGTAGTAGGTCAAACTTTAGCTACCTGGTTAATTTTCTCAGGGGAAAAAATAAAACTGTCCCTGAAGGACATTATTACACAAAATTATTGAACCTGCTTGTCCTCTGACTTCTGGGTAGGAGCATGACAAGTCATGGCCGAAGGAAGAGTCAAGTGGGGAACATGTGCTCTTTTGTGAATAATTCATGAACTACTCCCTGTGCTACAGCTAATCTGAGATGGTTGGGAGGAGGTTGCTTTGAGTTGTTTAAAAAAAATACAAAAACACCTCTTTCTGCTGGCTGAGTGTGCCACAAGCTAGGCGTTGTCTGACTATTACTTGCTGGGTTGATAATCCCCATACACAGCTTTTAGAAAAATCAATAATCACACATAACCGTCTTTGGTATCCCAGCCTGCTCTTCAAGACCAGCTAATGCTCTGAGTACCTGTGATGTGGATAAAGTTAGAAACAGCTCATTACTGGAAAAGATGGTGTTGAAAAGGCTTGGTCTCTGGCTTTTTATGACAGCAGCCCTAGGGAATATCCTTCCAAGCTTGCTGAAATGCTACATAATTTGTAATTCCATCAGGTCCCATGCAGGACTAATTAAACCAAGGAAGGCCAGAATACCTGTGAAATAAATGCTCTCTCCTCATAAAACCAGGACCTCAGTTATTCTACACACGGTGGAGTCTCTGACTTTCAAAATACCGCAGTTGAGTAGGGGTTGTGGACTGTGCAATAACTGAAAAGAGTCATTTTCTGTTTGTTTGCAGGTTAAAACGCAACCTTAAGCACCATAAAATTCTAGTAACATTATTTTCTTAAGCTCCCTTATCCATATATTTTATATAGGCCAGATCCATGAGATATAAGCCCAAATTTATCCGAGTAAATAGTAGAACCAATATATGAATGGATCAGAGCCTCAGAATCAAAGCCATCTTGATTTTTCCTCTACAGCAAGTTTGATAACTCCTTAGTGATCACATAAGTCGTATGGCATATTTTACACATGTTCCAACACAGACACAAAGGACTCCAATGACTTCCCTAAAGTTTGAAAGTTGTTAAAGAAGGATTTCTGGTATGTCTCAGGCAGCTGGTATTTTACAAGACTGCCTTTACTATCTTCTTTCAGAGATAGTTCTCCAAACACCATGTTTACCAAACTAACTCCAACATGTCAAAATTCCTGCCAAGGCTTTCTGAGTCACTTCAGACTCACATGGTTCACTATTCATGAAAGCTAATGAGACAAATTTTAAGCTGATGAGTGTACAACAGATCTTCTACAATTCCAGCTACTGCTCGATGAAATAGACTGACATGTGTCTACAATACTACCATTAATGACTAGCATTTTTTTCTCTTTGTATACAACTTTTCAGGTAAAATTATTTTAAAGTGTTATCATATTTAGGTCCTTTACAGGGTGCCAATATCTGAGGACCATGTTTTAGGAATTAGGGGAATCCTCATACCGCAGAAGAGTTATCAGAAACTCTGAGCAAATTACATAATATTGGTCTTCTCAAAGAGAGATTAACCTCATTCTTTAGGTCTCTACATTTTTAGGGATCAATGGAGCAAGAAGTTTCCAGAGAGATAAATTTGGGTTTGTTATAAGAAAAAAAATGTTCTAATAGCCAGGGTCAGCTATAGGTGCTTCAAAAATGAGCACAGAGCTACTGAGAAGAAATCAATGAACTCAAAGACAGAGATCAACTATTAATAAATATGCAGCCATGGGCTGGTCATTTATGTTCTCTTGGCATTGGTTTTCTTCTTCTGTAGAAATGTGGTGTTGCAATAGCTTTTTAGGATTACTCCCAGATTTAAAATTTTAATTTGATTTATAATAATAATTTAGATGCTTACACAGAAGGTAGACCACTATTTGTTGAAGGTGTTAGAGGAATTTAACCATAAAATATGAGATGGAATTAAATTTATTTTGAGATTTGTTTCTCACTCTAGGGTTCAATTGATTTAATCCAAACTAAATTCTTAATCTCTCTTTTAATGAGATATTAACTCAGGCATAATTGACCATTTTATATGTATCATAAAAATATTAACAAAAAATGTAGTTGAAATGTTCAGAAGGGGAGAAATAAAAAGGAAAAGTAAGAAAGATAAATTTTTTTCTCTTTGTATACAATTTTTTAGATAAAATTATTTTAAAGTGTTATGATATTTTGGCATTCGTGGCCTAGGATAGATTAAAGTAGTTGTGCAATACATGGTGTGCAACTTGATAAGTACGACCATAAAGAACTATTACAATTTTACAACATTTCTAGTAATATCATGATGAAAATCCTTCTGAGCACCCCAAGATCTCAGCACAGGACACTGGGTGCCACCACTAGAAATTCTGCAATTATGGTATCTGAAATTTTCATAGACAGGCCACCTCTGCTGTTCTATGTTCTGGGACCAATTCTGTATAGTCTTCGCTGGTTTACATCATTGATTCTGATTCAAAGTCCAGGGCTGCTATGTATGAATGCAGGAATTGAACACGCTTTCATTTCTTAGCTGCCAAAGGGGCTGATAAAAATGAGTGTTTGGCATTTTCAGTTTCTAAATAGAGAAAGGGCACTACCCAAAAAACTAAAAAAAAAAAAGAGTTTTCTCCAAATAGAGAAAGAGATTCAGATGCTAAGCAACAGCAACAACAAACAAACAAAACAAACAAACAAACAAAAAACAACCAAAAAAGATGAATTGCAGCCATGGAATCCAAAGAAAGCAAATGTGAATGTTTTAAGGGAAAGGAATTGATCAGAAGTGCCCAACACAGCAAAGAGGCCAAAGGAAGTGAGACATGAGATGATGCTTTTGAATTTTGTAATAAAAAGTCATTAAAATCCTTTACAAGCGCTTTTAGCAGAGTGTTAGAATCAGGAGCTAGATGTCATAGGTTTAGAAGTAAAACTAGAGGTATTATCATAAGTAATCAATACATACTGATCAAGTTCTAGAATGGAAAGAATCCATTTTTCTCTCTCATCAATTCACAGGCAATTGTTCCTACTGCCCAGAGGTGATTGCTATGCTCAGGCTCTCATGTGGAAAGAATCATGAATGGGAATAGATCCCAAGTGTTTTCAATATGAGTTATGCCTTTCTTTGTTTCCAGTTATATTTTAAACTTTACAGCTTCCACCATCTTGATGATAACTCATTTTCTCTGTAATAATGCAAAACAAAAAAAGAGGTTTATGCATCCATATAAGGGAAACTATAGGGCTGTGGAACTTCCTGCTTTTCTCTAAACTAGTTTCACACTCAGTCACCAGTCTTCCACCAGCTCAGCCACTAACACCCTCTATGCACACCATAGCATCATGGGATAGTTGCAGGGTAATTTGGGATAGTTTTTTGTTCTATTTTGTTAATTCTTAAAGTAGATTATTATCTTATTTTCTTTCCATTTTTTCAAGCTTAGATATTAAAGCTCATTCTCAATAAAGGTTCAGATATAATTCCTTTTGCTTCTTAGTCTAGAACCAGAGGTAAGATTTACACAGGCCCTTAGGAGCTCCAGGAAACAATGTCCTTGAACTATCAGATTTCTGGATTTTTCCCATGAGAAGGTCAAGGAAACTGGTGATAAGGTTTGCAATTATTTAATATCTATGTCACTATTGTGTTTATTCACTCATTTATTTATTCATTCAACATGTTTTAGAGCACCATGTCAAGCACTCTTTTTATTCTGTTAATTATGCTTTTTTGTGCATTTTATGATATATCATAAGAAAAGGACACTCATTGGGTATTTCCTAAAAGAATGAAGAAAGAAAGAAAGAAAGAAAGAAAGAAAGAAAGAAAGAAAGAAAGAAAGAAAGAAAGAAAGAAAGGGAAAGAAAGAAAGAAAGAAAGAAAGACAAAAAGAAAAGTACAAGGACCCAGGCAATGTAAAGATTGTACAAAAACAGAAAAACAATCTAATATTACAGGTTTTGTTCCTTATGTAATAATGTGAAATTAATATTAATCAACAACCATCACCAACAAAAATGGGTCTCACAGACAGTTGAATGCCTTAGTGACATGGAGCAAAACATTCTTATATGCTTCATCTACATGCTATCCATGGGGATGGAACACAGGCTGGAGGTAGCCACTGATATTCTCACAAAGCTGTAGATGTCAGACAGTGAAAGTGTAATTTCAAGCAAGAAGCAAGTGTCTGTCAGAGCATTCTGATGAGGATTGGCATCTGCTCCTGGCAAAAATAATGAGTTCCGTCGAGTCTCAAAGGTCAAAGTTTCAGTAGGAAAAACATCACTTGGGAAATAAAGTGCTTTTAACGACAAAGAATTAAGATAGGCAAGTTGTTAAAATGCCATGAATTTATTCCATGAGAAGAAGAGCTAGAGAAGCAGAGTGATACAACAAAATCAGTGGAACAGGAGATGGAACTCCATAAAGTTTTGTTATACTAGGTGTACTGGTTAATGCGATTTTTTTCAATAGATTGAGTTACACATATGTTGATATATATGTGATTTGATATGTATGCTCTTTTGTTGTATTGACAACAAGCTCGAAAACTTCATATGTCAAATTTTCTGAAAGTGTTAACACCATAGATATTTTTATGCTTAAAAATGTCGCATTTTGCTCTAACCGGTTTGGCTCAGTGGATAGAGTGTCAACCTGCAGACTCAAGGGTCCCAGGATTGATTCCTGTCAAGGGCATGTACCTGGATTGCAGGCACATTCCTGGTGGGGAGTATGCAGGAGGCAGCTGGTCAATGTTTCTCTCCCATTGATGTTTCTAACTCTCTATCCCTCTCCCTTCACCTCTGCGAAAAATCAATAAAATATATATTTTTAAAAAATGTTGTATTTTGTGCCAAAAAAAAGAGCATTTGTGGGAAGTTTTAATCCATTATTTTGAAGAAAAGTGCTGCTTAAAGTTATCATATACTTTGGGAAGCTTCTGGTGGACATGTGCAATCTCAAGATACTTGTGAATGCTGGTTTAAACGTTTTAAATGTAATGATTTCTATGTGAAAGACAAAGAACATCCAGGTCAACATGAAGCACACTTTGATGGTAAAACAACCATAATGGGCCAGAAGACACAGCAAAGTAATTTTGCTTCATGATGACACACCATCACACACTTCAAAACCAGTTAAAGACACGTTAAAAGGTCTTGCCTGGGAAGTATTAACCCACCTGCTATATTCACCAGACCTGGCTCCTTCAGGTTACCACATGTTCTGATCAATGGCACACGCACTTTCTCAGCAGCACTTCAAATGTACTAAGAAGTGGAAAATTGGGTCTCTGAATGGTTTGCCTCTAAACAAGAAAAGTTCTATTAGGACGGAATCCACAAATTACCTGAAAGATGGGGGAAATGTGTAGCTAGGGATGGACTTTACTTTGAATAAAGCACTTTTGATGTTTCTTTTGAAATTATCATGTTCTCTTTGATCACATAATCTTCATTATTAACCGGTACACTTAGTGTATGTTAACATTATTGTAGCTGAAGCACAAAGTGAATTCTTAGTAACGGCTAAATCTGAATATAAATCTGAATTTATATCTTGAGGCATGATAGGGAATTCTACAGCAACAAGAACCATCAGAAATAAAAGATTTAGATAAATTTAATACTAACATATCCACAGTACAGAGATATCTGTCAAAGTTACAAGCGGTATATGAAAAGCTGATGTAGGACAAGAAATATTACAAATTGGGGGCGTTTAGATTTTTTTTTACATATCTTTTCCCTTTGTGATTTAGAAGATATTGTGAGCAAGAATTATTTATGTTGAAACCCCCAAAGGAAAATCTGAGAGTGTGTTGTACTAGGAAAGTAAAAATTATTTCAAATCTCTGATCATCATTTTTAGTATATTCCCAAAGCAATAGAGATTAATAATTTAAAGATGAATTTGGAGAGTAATAGATCTGTTTATAAGTCTTGAATTCATCCCTTACAAGTAGTTTACCATTCATCTCTGGAAGACTCAGTTCCCTCCTATGAAAATGAAAATAATTGTAGGACCTAATCTTATGCACCAAAACACTGCTATTCAACAAGAGTTGACCATCCTTACTATTAGTCCTTAGTCGTAACTGAAAGCAGAAGATGCTATTGTGTTGTTCTGCTCCTTTGAAAGTTTCTTAATCACTATTTGCCTCAGTTTCTTCATCTGTAAAATCATGACTATGTTAAATCCTACTCTACAGAGTCAATTCACATTTAAACACTTTTGAAAACATGATGCTAGGCTAATATAAACAAATAAAACTTGACCTATATATCAAACCATATACACACAGTAAGCACTCTATTAGTATTAGCTCCTTAGACTGTTAAACAGAACAATTTATTACTCTCCCCTCTAAATATCTCATAATCATATTGACATCCTTCCATCCATTCTCAGCATCTTAACTAGAGTGATAATTTTATAATGCAAATTAGGCCTTTGTCCCATCCCAACTTAGAGCATTTCAAAGGCTTCTCCTTACATTTAGGATTAAGCATTAAAACCTTTACCTGGTCCACAAGCTCTGTGTGTCCAAATCCCTGCCGACCACCTTAGCTTCACATTGACAGCTCTTGACATTAGCCATTTGGGACATTCTATCTCCTGGATGTGCCCCAATGACTCATCATGGGGCACTTCTGTTCATGTGCCTGGAATTTCCTTTCTCATCTTATCCTTTCTTTGGTCAGTTGCCTCTTACTACTCTTATGAATGTCAGCTCAATCACACTTCCTCCAGAAGTCTTCCATGACCCTTTAGATTAGGTCAATTCCCTTTGTCTTCCACTTTCAATAAAATTTTATTGCACATGCAGTAAAAGTACAAATCCTATTAAGTTGAGAATTGATGTGAAAAAAGAATCACACTCTACTAAGTTCTGAGGCACTGAACTAGAGTTTCTCCCAAGTTCTTTTAGTTCTGAAATGCCATCCTATCTAATAAAGAGGGGATATGCTAATTGACTGCCATGCCCTCAAACATGGTGGCACCCACAGTCACAAGATGGCAGCACCCAGTCCTCTCAGCTATACGCCTGCCTCTGGAGTCCCCAGACCTCTCAGACCCCTAGCCACCCAGGGCCGCCATAAGCTCAGGTAATCAGTGCTGGCCAAGGTTTGCGCTGCCAGCAGTGGCAGCAGCAGAGGTGTGATGAGGGCTTCACCTTCCCCTGATCGCCAGGTCACTTCCCACCCCTGAGGGCTCCTGAACTATGAGAGGGGGCAGGTCAAGATGAGGGACCCGCCCCCCCTACTCAAGTACATGAATTTTCATGCACTGGGCCTCTAGAGATTTCATAAACGAATTTATTTTCTTGAGTTCCGTGACATTCCTGCAAGGCAGGATGCCAAATTCCAAAAAGATTACTGTCATCCCATAATTTATCTACTCTAATGCAAGTATAATTTGCCATATTTATTTGCTTTTTTTCTAGTCATGACTATTATGTTTCAGAGCAATAATGCCATCATCTATTACCTGTAAAGCTTCAGGTACCAGCCTATGCCACAGGGAACAGCCACAGCTGAATTAGAATTGAAAGTCCCCATTGTCTCAAGGCATTCTCTTCACATAGTCATGGAGCCTGGGTAGGGGCTTACTTTTATAAATACCCCACAATTTGCTGCCCTGAAGTACAGAGAAAGTTCATTCATTGCTTACATCTTCCATTTCCCCTATTATTTGTAAAATGGGAAAAATATTATCTATCTTACTAGCAATATATTGCCTAAATTTTTACTAAAATATTGTCTATCATTATTAAGATAAATGTGCAGAACCTGACACACAGTATGCATTTATCCCCTCAACAGTAGTCATGAAAGAATCCAGCAGTGGAAGAAAACAGGTGCCCCATCCCTCCCATTTACTAAAGTCTAAAATGCCAGTTGGGAGAATCAATACACACCACCTACTTAGGTCTTGAGGCATAATTGAGTTAAAACACTTCTGTCTCCATCTTCAATTCTATTAATAGATGCCAGGCACTTTAGTCAATGTGTCTCAGGTCTGCCTGCCTGCACAGACACACGCCTCTATAACGCACAGACACCTACATTTGTTGGAGTCAGA